>JADGIF010000083.1:0-22318 GCA_018985225.1 Amoeboradix gromovi
ATTCCACATAATTGCAAACTTGAAAACCCAAGCTGATGTGCAAAGGTATCTTTGAGCCATCTAGATCATACTCGTGAGATAATTTTAATTTTGGGGTTTTCCTCCATTGGTCGTCAGAAACAGATTTGAAGGCGACTCGGTGTTAGTGGGCGGCGTACTAGTACATTCAGTGAAATTACACGACTTAAGAGACAATATACTGTTATCAACATCTTTTAAATAGATAGTGGCCTTAATAGGATGTACATTATATGGCATAATGAGTTGAATCTCAATGGTTATTTTCACTTTTACAATGTTTTTATCCTATACGCAAAGACTTCAGTTTAGTTTCCACAATTTCAGGTGGACCAGTGTTATTAGTCTCCGATACTTTTCTTATAGTAAAGGTATCATCAGAAAAGTAAAACCTTTGACCAGTACCCCAATTCGTTTTTTGAAGATCAATAGTTACAGTTTTCTCTTCGGTATCTGTCACTTTTAGTTTCAAGTGTGCGAATTCGGAAAAATAATTAAAATTTGAATAACAATGCAAAAATTGTCAAAAGAGACTATTTCACGGTTGAATTTAAGTCGCAGTGGGTTTAGAAGCTGCAGGATTGTTGAATAAATCACTCTTTCAAGTAAAAAATATTGCGTAAATTGTCAGAGTCACCACAGCCAATCGTTGAACGTGCAAACATTAATATATGCGCAATTCCATTCTAACTACCTATGCAGTTGTTTCTCCTTTTGGTTTTGGCACAGAGTAGTTCATCGTTTAAAGCCGAAAACCTTTCAGCGTTGACTAAAGATGACTTTTTATCCTTGGCAGCTAACCCTACTTTGAATTCCAAGTACCAGTCAGAGATGGCTTCTCATGGCACAATATCAGATGCAACACTTGCCAGCATTAAAGCAGAAACAGCTAAGAACGACATTCACTTGCTACCTGTAGCACAGCCCAGACCAAGAAATCCTAGAATGGATCTTCTAACTGCAGAAGATATGGTAAACGTCCAAACAGATCCTGTTTTGAACGCAAAATATACTGCGGATATTGCAAATTACGGAACGTTGACTGATAAGACGTTGGATGAGATATTTTCAAGACGTGACGGAAAGTCTGGCACTCCAACGTCTGGCACTCCAACGTCTGGCGCAAAAAAACCTAAAACTACTGGTACATTGCCTTCCAAAACTCCAAAGCAGCCTGCTAAAAATGGAACCACCTCTAACAACGAGGAAAAATCAGAGAGCCCAGCTGTTAGCACTACTGGTGTCGGCGAGACTATTGGTAGCAGCGCCGAGATGGGAGCTTCATTAAGCTTCTTTTTCAATGCAGTACTGCTAATGGTTTTATCTCTTCAGTAAATGTTTTCCGTTCAATAAATACTCATACTTCAATAAACCGTTTGTCCCTTCGTTTAAAGACTGCTTTAAAAATGATATCGTCCAAAGAAGAGTGAAATAAATGGTTGAGTGTGATGAAGCATTCACTAGTCAACATACACAAGGAGTGACACTCAAAAGAAAACCGTTTTGAGACTTGCAAATAATTTCAATTAAAGTGGACAGAGGCCTTATCGCATTAATGAACATGCTTGATCAATCCCGCCCTAAAACATTGAAGGCGTTATCAGCCATGTAACAGAACTGCAGGCTTTTTCAGTTTCTATGTGGAAGTTCTTGATTTTCTGAGTTACCAAGACGTTAATAAGTAGTAGGTCAAAGTATTATAGATTCAAATTGTGCTGACACTTCGATGAGACTGCCATTACATCAACGTATTGAGGATCGGCTTGTAAATAACAATTAATTTATTATTAAGTGAAATCCTGGTAAATTCGCAATTCCTAAAAATACGTGACTCTCAATCAACGGATCCATGAAATACGGGATAGTTCCAATCAGAGATATGAAGGTGGATATTGACCATAGCAACTGAGTTTGTTCTGAACTAGTGTCATACTTTAATTTGTTCTTTACAAAACTGACTTCTAAAATGACCAATGTACATTGAATCATAAAGAACATAAAACTTCGACCGTCACAACCTTTGAACGCGTTCAGAGCAGCGCCTGCACATGCCTCATACTCATGAAAGATGCCGCTCATAAAAAATGCAAAAATAAATGATGCATATTGCTTAATCCTATGGTGTGACCATGATTTGGGAGTAAATACAAATGCAGTACGGAATGCCTGATGCCAATTCTTCCCCCAGAAGTCTCGAAGGCTCTTAGGACGAGTTAAAGTGTTGGACCCAAATAAATCTAAACAATTCATATCTTGCCAATAAAGTATCAAAAACATAGCATCGTGTTGTTTAGATCGTAGCTCATTCCAGTTGAGTCCTAAAAGTTTCTTTTTGTAATAATCAACGAGTATTTTTGAATAAACAAAACCAGCCACAGCAATTATATCAGCAGCAAATTGTAGAATATACAATACTGTACAGGCAAATGTGTATCTGCCAATAATGTGTCTAAGAATTATATTTCTAGACTTCAAGCAGTAAGAAGTGGTCAAAAAAAAGAAACTGACTTTTACGTTAGTTTTAATTAATTGCCACAGCAGCAGCCAGAAATTTGGACGCCAAGGAAGAACAAAATGATGACTTAGTAGGCAAGGGGAGGACCTAATGTCTGCGCAGAACCGCTCCCAATTTGCCAATTTCGTGTAGTCTCGTAACTTCAAATGAGAAAAAACTTTGGATTTGGGCATTAGTATTGTAGTCGGCAGACCATTGCGATATATTTGAAGAGCAGGGTCATTAACCTGATATCCAATCGTTAACTTTAGTAATCTGGTGACTGTAATAAAAATGCAGGTGCTGAAAAAATAATTGAGGCCGGCTTCATTAATTGGCAATAGAAATGGAGCCAGATACAGAGACATAAGCATAAAAACTTTCAGAATTGCATCAAATTCATGAAATACGTTCACAAACATGAAAAGAAAGAGGACCCGAACAATCAAGCCTATCATTGTTTTCGGTTACTCCAGTTCCCCTTTTGATGAGTTGCGCAAACGCCGAATGAGAGTATGGCAACCATGGATACATGAAGCCTGGATAATCTCAAAAAATGTTTAAAATGCACCCAAACATGAGTTCTCTGGAACAGAATCAGCTATTATATAACCTTACAAGGAAATCCTTTTAGCGTTTCTAATTGCATTAAGCAGGGCTTGCTTTGAAATTGGTTTGACATCTAGTCTTTAGTGAAGATGAACAAGGCACCTGGAAAATTCTGAATGAGATTCTGATAGTGAAAACTAGAAATTGATCTCTAGTACGGAATGGTTGAGTTAATTAAAAATTTCCATTTATTTTAAAAGCCGGCTTCTCTTTTCTTCACTAAGTACCAAATCGAATGGGCAAGTGAAACAATTGCACTCTTATCTAGAAAAGCTGGCGGAAGAAATTAACGATAAAGCACGGACATCAATTTAAGTGAGATTGAAGATGAAGATGTTCTGGAAAAATTCCATCTAGTGAATAGAAGAGTTGGAGCAAAAGAGTTCTAATATCACTTTTTCTATGCCAAACTGTTCTTTCGTCGTTTTTAACAGGCATTCAATGACATGAAGTTTTGGTCAATTGCGTTGCTAGCGCTATTGAAACGGGTGGCCCAGTGCTCAATCAAAAGTTATTGAAATAGTTTGGTAGTATTTGAGTGTGGCTTCCTTGTTTGCTTTACTTTTTTATGGAACAGCTCGATTGTTTTCTTGAATAAATCATTTATCGCGAATCTTTATGCATTTTTGTATAATTTCAAGACTTTTCCAGATTTTTCTAATAGCTTAAATACTCGACATACTTCATCTTCGCAAATGGTAAATGGATGCAATCCTGAACATGTCAAATCTAAGAATAACTAATAGTTACAGCATAAACTCATCAACATTGAGGAACTGGCCCAAGTATGGAACAATTAGGTTTTTTCAACCCGTCCTCAAAAGAGATCAACGATAAATATTTTGTAAACTACTTATTTAACAATTAGTATGTGATATCTCAATACTTAATATGCATGTACAATCTGTGGCAATCTTAAGAGAACCGTTTTGATGCTACGTGTATATAAATGTCATTTCAAGATAGATAGAGATTATATAGCAGCAATGGTCTAGTTCTCATACTTTGTATCTCATTTCTTATAGGATCCAAATATACTAACTTCGATTTGTTTGAAGTAGTTTCTGTACTATGACTCGTTTACTTTCAGAACATTTCCAATATTCAGCTTTGTTTAAAATTAGATTTTGCAATTTTTATGTTATCAAACAGCTTAAATGAATTCGGATAACATTTAGTTGTCCTAAAATTGGCTCAAATGGGGGTTTCTAACATGAATGTGATCGAAGAATCTGCTCATTTTGATCCAACCGGCATGCAAGAAGTGACATCTTACGAAGGATTGAATGTGTATTATGATGGCACCACTTATTATTGTAAGGGTGTTATATCTCTCTCAGCAGAGAATATTTTTAATTTCTATCAGGAAAATGATCATAAAGACTTGATGAAGGCGCTTAATGAAATATTGTCTTCTGCATTGCTGTGGGGCTCTTCCAGACCGTCTACTCCAAGTAATTCACCAGTAATAGATAAGATGAATAACACACAGGCAATCACGACATGGACGGTGTCTTTACCCTTTGTCAGGCAGCGTGTGTACGCATATACCAGGCAAGGATTTGTACTAACAACTAGTGCTGGTCAGAAGGCTTATGTCCTAATTAATGAAGCTATTAAGGAAGCTATACCTATTGGATATTTTGCGTATCAGGTTTTTAATTATGCACAAAAGGCTGTCTTAATTCAACAGACTGATGATTTATGTTTCGTTTATGTGTCTTATTATGACCCAGATAATGTGGTTCCCACTGCTGTCTCTAACCTGTTAGTTCAAATGTATGTGCCATATTTTATTAAAAGGATTTACAAATCTTGCGGACTGATGAATGATATTTCAAAAGATGTTAGAATCGCAGCAGTAGGTGACGCTTTAGAGCAGGGAATTCAGAAAGGTTTTGTACTATGATCGAAAAATAAATTGTTGACTTGATACGAATTTAAATTTTTTCTCAACTGACCTTACAAATGGGACAGTCCCGAATGAATTCAAAAGTATTGAAAGAAGTATTTATCACTGATAGGAGAGAGAGAAATAGAATGATAAACAGAAAAAGAGGTAAATTGAACATCTGGTCAACGCTGAAAGCAAAAATAGCACCAGAGAAGCGAAATTTTGTGTACACACATGAATTAGGTAGCACGGAAATATTTGATTACTTGAAGTTGAGATTGAAAGATTTGAAGGCAATTTATCCCAATGTCATTGCGATTCCAAATGATTTTTATGATTTTGACAAAAAAATTGGGAGAACACAATATGTCCCCGCATTGCAAGACATCTACATAGATTATCTTGAAAAGTTTAGTAATACTGTCCTAGACTGTAATGGAATTAGAGTCTCATTTTGTAACCCAGTTGAAGCTGTGGAAAGCAGCCTAAAACTAAAAAGCTATACTTCCATTAACACAGAAACCCTAGTCTATAAAACGCTACTGCATAGAATAGCTGACACAAATACTTCAAATTACGAGGAAAGGCTATACTTGGCGATTATCCAAATGCATGGTTGGGTAGAAAAATCATCAATGTTTGTTGGTATTGCGATTTTAGAGAGTTTAGTGAACGACATGTCTCCAACTGTGCTCATTGAAAAAAACAAAATGATATTAGGAGCGATTGTCTATGAAATATATCAGGTTTACATGTATTTCGTAGAGGATTGCTTTTATGATGCTGAAATATTGGACTTGTTAAGAATTTCTGCGCAGTTGAACTTCCCAGGAGCACTAAAAGAAGGCGTGCATGTGTTTAGGAAGTACTTGAAGAAGTATCCTATGCTTTTCTTGGACCAGTTTATCCAAAAGAGTGATGAATTTGAAAATAGTATATACAGAGGCAAAGGTGATAAGGAGGGGAAAACTGCAATTTTGAAAACTGCGTTACAAAAATATGTGTAGCTACACTAAAAGTAAACTTAAATTTTTGCTTCTATCGCAATGATGCCTACTTTGAGCGTAGACAACTTGATCGTATCTTGTTTCAGTATACTCTTGCCTAATTAGTGTTAAAATACATGGAGTACTCTTTCAATGATCTATGTGACAGCATTTTGCGAATTTAGATTAGACCACTACTGGATTGACGCTGCTGGAACCCTAAGGTCGAATTGAACAAGGTGTATCCTTCTTGCTGCTAACTGTACAAATTACAGTTTTTGCATGAGAGACATCAAATATAAAAACTGGACTAACTTTCTATAACAACTTGGAACATTATTCAAGAGGCGAATGGACATTCAGCTAGTTGCGGAGTTGAAGAGTATAAAAGGAAAATAAATAACTTTTTGTATCGAAATTTCAAAAATAAATATTCTGTACAGCTATTCTCTTACTCTTTCATCCAATCTTTACTTCAAATAAAATATCACTATTACTCTGTAAAAACTAGAATAGAAAAGAGTACCGTCTAGGAACATGCACCTTTTGCTTAGATGCTCAAAGACCTCATATATTTGAACGAGATGCAGGGTCTTCTAGTTTTATTATGAAGAGGGGATTGAAAGTAATGAAAGAAAATTGGTATAATAGAAGAAGATCTTTTATTAATGATAGCATTCCTCCGTATGGTGCACCTTCTTTAAAAACGAGTTAGTCTAGTTTTTATATTTGGTGTCCCATGAGTATGTCTCCGAGTTTGTCATCCTCATAGCAACCACGCGTTGTTTTCGTAGGAGTATCAATCGCTTTCGACAAATTACGCAGACATCTTTCTTTTTCTTTGCGCAACAATCTCAATTTTAGACTTTTCTGAGTGCAGTAGAGTGTACCCTATATTAGAATTGATATTTTTAGCTTCGAGATATTCTGGCTGTGGCAATTTGGAAATTTCACCATTGATGAGAAAACGAATCTAGTTTTTACTCAATCACCGAAGATCAAGAAAAGAAGGATACTCGAAAAGTAGAGGTCCTCGAGTCTGAATAAATATTTTATTTAGTTAAAACGAACTCGTGTTATTTATGAAAACGACGGGAATTAGCAGTATCAGAAAAGCTACTTAGCAGTACTGCTTTGGCTGCGATCCTATCTTTACTCTATAGAAAGCGCCTGGTAAAAGAATTTTTGGAGCGTACACAGTTAAATGTTTGACTGGAATTTCAGATTGGAGGTTCAAACACGGAATGGTAGAAATTAGCACAGTTGAAGAATTAAAGTCACCTGTAAAGCGAACAGCAGAACAAGAAACGTCTAAAAAAAAGAGAAGGTCTGCATATAAAAGATCAGTTTTTAATCCAGCAGGCAAATTAGAAAGCCTACATAACATGAATGGAATTCTGGTTAGTATTGCCCAGGGTCGTGAGAATGGCGCAGGTCGTGAGTTGTTCAATCTTATAATTGATGCTGCAGATAGGTTGAAACTAGACTACGATGAATTAAATTTCCCATTTAAAATTGTAGATTTGGGAATTAGATGTTTGCTGTTTGTAGACCTCGGTCAATGGAGTCCACATATGATTGTTGATAATATTTTCAACAACGTTTGTGGTTCTCAGCAGCAGCATGTGAAGTTTGTAAGCAGAATTGTTCCTTGCAAGTTGTTTCCAGCAGAACTTGATACAATCATCAAAAATGCTGAGCTAGCGCTAGGAGATTTACCTGACAAGATTACATTCGCAGTTGACTTCAAGTCCAGGTACTGTGAGAAATTTAAGCAGCGTCACAAGTTTCTCATCAAAATTGCTGACGCTCTTTTGATCAAGTACAATGGAGGTAAAGAAGTTTCGAAAAAGGAGTATTTGGAGCAAATTAAGGCAAAGAAACCTCAAAGCAGCACCAAATCAGGAAAAGCGAAGAAGATTGATGCCTTTGGTGAGGTTAAAGAGGAACCACCAGTGGAAGTTGAAGATGAGATCATTACAGTGCCAAATCTTGAAGGTGGCAAATTAAAGGTAGACTTAAACAACCCAGATGTACTAATCAATGTAGAGGTATTCAAAACCGTAGTTAGTGTATCGGCACTAAAGAATTACCGCAAATACAGAAAATACAATTTAAATTTAGTAGCGAATGAAGGATTTTTGGAATAAATGTTTGATATTTATTTATTTTGTACGATGCCATCAAATCTCTTCTTGAACCAGTCTACTGTTTCTTGTTTGTTGACACGATGAGAAGCTCCAACACGGGATTGGCATCTCTTTCTTTTTGAGACGCGCTCACCCTTTCTACCCATAACACAAAAGAAATCCATACCATAAATACCAATGGAAGGATCGTACTTAATACCCAAGTCGATGTGTTCATCTAATCCAAATCCAAAGTTGCCGTTCTTTGCAAAGTTGTGATTAACCAGTTCATATTCTTTTACTTTTAATCCACGCTCCAAGATATCTAACGCTTTTGCACCTCGTACTGTACAGTGGACAGATATTTTTTCGTTTCTTCTGATGCTAAATGATCGCACAGTATATCTTGCTTTTGAGAAAACTGGGGTTTGTCCAGTAAGTTGTTCCAACACTTTTGCTGCTCTTGTAAGTCTGTCTCCAGATTCACCAACAGAAATGTTTAAACATAGTTTCTTCAATTGAAGTTCTCTCATTACATTTTCTGTTGTTGCCATTTGATAATATTAGTAATTCCCAAAAACTAGGGATTTATGACACGTGCAAGTCTTTATTCGGATATTAGTTTCATCAAAACACAAACTCTGGGGAGAGGGTCTGGTACTCAACCTAGTTGGTATTGCTGAAATCGAAACATACAGCGCGTTACGAGTTTTATCACAATGAACAGAGTAGGCATCAAGGTGGCCAAAGCTGGCAGCTGCATGTAACCTCACAATTACGTTATGTACGATTAAGGGCAATTCTGCTGCTATAGTGCTCTGCCAACTAGGGAAGGCCGCTTTGAGATTTCGAGTCTAGTCTTGCTACCTAGAAGTGCAAAAGCCGAGTATAGTATCCGTGGCATTCCGAATGGATGAGCTGTACCTTTTCGCTACCCGTGTATTGCCAGAACTCCATAAAGTGGCGTGTTTAAATTTGCAAGAATTGCTAAGATTATCATATTTATTGCATTCTGTACCTTCTACTGCGCGTAAGCTGCCGCATCACTCTCGTTGACTATTCTTAAAAACACATCCTCCAAACTAGTCTGGCTGATTCCCCAATCAACGATGTTGTGATCCTTGCAATTGCCCATGTTGTCAAATATGTGACTAATTATGCCCGGACTGTACCCAAACTCATAATTAACTAGTGTGTCAAAGTCATCCAGCACCTTGTACTCTATTCCTTCTAACAGCGATTTTACGTAAGCAGTAGCCTCTTCATGGTGCACTGCATCCATACTAAATGTCATTCTAAAACCACTTCCGTATTGCTGTTTTAGTCGCTGATTAGTTCCTATACACTTCATACTTCCCTTGGCCATGATTCCTATTCTTTGACACAACGCCTCCGCCTCTTCCATACTATGCGTGGTCAATATTACGGTTTTGTTCTTTCTAGCTTGACTTATGATGTCCCAGATAATCCTTCGCACTTCTGGATCTAGCCCTGTCGTTGGCTCGTCAAGAAATATAGTTTTCGGGTTTCCAATCAAACTGATAGCAATGCTCAATCGTCGTTTTTCTCCTCCACTCAAGCCCCCACTCAATCTGTTAGTAAATGCAGTCAATTTAACGTTTTCGATCGCCTCCTTGACCATTATATCTTCTTTATCGACTTGAATTCCCTTAAGCCTGGCATAAAAGTACAGATGCTCACCTACAGTCAGATCTGGCCATAGTATGTCATGCTGTGGACATATTCCTGTGCACTGAAACACCTTATCTTGCTCAGTATGTATATCGTATCCTCCAAGTTTAGCGCTGCCTTGACTTGGCGGATATAGGCCTGTTAATATGCTAATTAATGTAGATTTACCAGCACTAAATTAGTTTTAATTACCCGTTGGGTCCTAGAAGTCCAAATATGCTGTTGTTGTCAACAGCAAAGGTAACATCTTTGACAGCTAATTTACCATTTGGATATACCTTGCGCATATGTTTAACTATAAGAGGGCTTTCAGGGTCATGCTTATTACTATCTATCCTAGCTCTTTCATCCAGCACGTCTTGATCTTCATTTGAGTTAGGGTCAATTGCCATGTAGTCAGTTTGCTCAACAGCTGGCAATGGTTTCACAAACAACCCTTTGATGAAAGTAAATGGAAAGTACCACTCTAGCTGAGTCCCATATTCACTAGGCAATACACTGTTGCAATAATAAGCCATAAGTACATAAGCGATACTCTCAAATGAGAGCGCAATTAATGCTAACCCAACATTGTCAGGAGGATTCGCCTTGCTTAAATTATAGGGCGTTAGATCACTATCATAACTAGCACCATTGACAAGACCTAGCGCGCGATAAAATGCAAACGGAGGCCATATAAAAAATACTGTGTTATAACCAGTGTTGGCACTTAATCTATCCAAGGCTAGTGATATAATTATGCTAATTAGGACAGTAAAAAAGGACGCAATTAATGAGAGTCTGGATTTATCAAATATAGCAGCAAAGAAGAAAGACATCGCTATTTGAACACAGCCCCAAAAGAAGAACAGCAAGATGTAGACACCAGGATCGGTGTTCATAAAGAACTTTAATTTGAATGCTATACCAGTGACAGTGAACACAGTGCAAGCTAGAATGTGTAGAATCAAAAAAGTAATGGCATGTGTTGCATAATAAGTGGTGGCCTTTAAACCGTTCATTTTCATCATAATAAGTATCCGATCTTCTTTTTCACGTGTAAGTGTTACTACAAATATGGGAAATAGAAAAGAGAGAGCAAAAGGAAACAATATGTCAGCCAGAAATGAATCAAAGTTAAAGTCAATCTTATTGTTAATCAATTGTGGCATATTACGAATACCATGATTGATATCTGCCTCAGAATCTAACTGTTTAAGAGCACCACGTGTCATAAATGCAAACGACATAAATCTGCGCAAACCCATACTGGTGTATGTAGCAGCATCATTAATACGGGTATCCTGACCGATCTGTAAGACCACATCAATTAAAGAATCAGGCACAAATGTATTTACAATGAAAGTGCCCCAAGGAAGATCCCTAGCAACATCGTTTACAGCATTCTGAATTCGAATTCGCTCAGCAACAGTGCGATCGGACCGAAATGTAGGCGAGTCTGGCTTATCAGTGGTTTTGCTAATTCTATCCAGCGCAGTCATTATGAGTTGATTAAAAGCATCATCAGCATCTACATTATCTTCCAACTTTCTAGCAAAAGGAACACCAAGATAAGAAATAGAGGGGGTACCGCTTGGATTTATCTTTAGATAAACCAACTGATCAGCATTTTGAAATATACCAGTTCCTAGGTCAGTGGAATTAGGTGGAGATTTAGAGCTAAAATCAGCAGGCTTAATGTCATACGTGAGATTGTTACGAGCCCCAAACTTGGATTTATCGCCACCACTAATTAGCCACCAGGGATAAGTTTGCAATTGAGATATCTTGAATGCAAAAGTTTGATTAGAAAACTTGGCAACATTTAACCACCCTCCTGGGGGAGCTGGAATAAATAGAGTATCACTGGAGGCTAACCAAGAAGAATTAACTTGAGCAAAACTGTATGGTGCCTGGTCAGGTGTATTTTGGGTATGCCAGCGAACACAGGGACTTTGTGAACCACCGGTAGGAGGACCACTTTTGCTGAATTTGAATGCAGCTGTAAAATAATTAGTAACATTTACATCCATCGTTGCGCCATATACATTATCTTTGGGAACTACGGGTAGCCCGGAAGTCAAATAAATGCCATTTGAATCTGTAGCATTTATGCTGCCACAAACTAATGTTTCTTCATAAGCAAGTTGTGAAGCAATTAAAACTTGAAGAAATTGCCCAACACCTCCAGCAATGCAAACCATTAAAAATGGACATGCAGCAACACAGCATAAAGATGTTTTCCATCTTCTCTTTTCCTGAATCAGCTGCTTTCGCGTTAACGCTCGCAACTGGTTCGACATTTAAGTTTCAAGTGAAGACGTAAACTATGATACATTCAAGATTATCAGCGGGCGATGAGCGAAACGTCTAAGTTCCTTGTTAGCTTGCCATTTCGCAGATGACTTGCTGTGCCATTATTATTTCGTTAAAATAAATTTAACCAATAGTTATTTGCGATATCTCTAGGTCGTCAGTAAAAAATCAAATTCATTAAAATCTTTCCTGAAATTGGGGCTAATTGAAAACAATGTTTCGATCTGCTTTTTTTAAAGGCGTTTCCACATTTACTGCTACTGTATTGGTGATAAATTCTGACTCATACAGAGAGCAGCTACTTGGCAACTATGAAAACAGAGTGCGCGCATACTCACACCCATACAAGGTTTTCCAATATTTTGCTAGCATCAATAACGAGTTTATGAGTATGCAGGATTTTGTGAGGTCTCTTATTCCGTATAATAGCAAAGATCATGTTACAAGACTAGCGCATATCGAGATTCCAAAGAACTCGTCCCTAGTTTTGGCCGATTTAAATCGCGATGGTAAAATTGGATTTGATGAATATTTGTTTTATCTTTCTTTACTAACTATTCCAATGAGAAGTCTCAAAAGCGCTTTCAATCTTTTTGACACCAATAGTAGCGGTGGCGTAGATGAGGAGGAATTACAAGAAATGCTTACAACTTTCCAAAGGCAAAGTGCCGGGTTTGCACAAAGGATAGGTATAAAGCAGCACATACAACCTTCTAATATAATCCAACATCTATTCGGTGACACAGAAGTCGTCAAATTTAAGGATTTTGAGTCCTTTATAAAACTAATAAAAACTGATTTATTAAAGATTGAATTTCAGTTGTATAGCACAGGCGGTTTTATTTCTATAAAAGATTTTGCGTTTATTATAACTAACTATGCCCACCCTAACGTTCAGATTGAGTTGGCTGGCAGAATTGATAAATTGCCTGACACTGAATACAAAATGTCATTAGTTGATTTCCTTTCATTTCATGATGCTTTGAGTAATATTGATGAATTTCAGTATGCATTAAATTTATTTCAAAAGGTGTTTTCATACTAAATTAGTCCAAGGGTAATAGTAAGATGTCAATTCAGGACCTGAGTCATGTTTTCAAAGTAACAACAAACAGAGACCTGAAGCCAGAAGAATCCAGTATGATTTATAATGTATTTACTAATAGCAGCTTCGATCCGTTACTGCTAACAAATACGCTAACAAGGCGAAGATTCAGAGGTTTAAATGAACATCGTGATACAGGTTTTACTCGGTTCATTTCTAACTTTGTAGAATGCCTAAGGCAATAGCTGTACTTACTAGTAGCTAATAAAAATAACATATTTATTGATTACTTCATATTCATCTCCTTGACATATTCCATTGCTTTCAATTGCACTTGATCTAGCTTGTCCTCATCGCCGTGATCTTTTTCAAATTTTATATATTTCTCATAGATATGTTTCACCTGTCTTGCTTTGTAACTCTTTTTATCTAAAATCCATAAGAACAGTTGTCGTGCTTTTTCTATCTCTTCGTGCTTAATTTCCATGTCTACCCACATACTCCATATGTCCAATCTTTTGGAATGCTCGCTCATCAGTCCGTGTAATATGGTTCTGCTTCTCTCCTTATCACCATATATATACTCTAACACGCTGTATTTCTGAATCAGTTTAAGGTGCTTATGCTTGGGTACACACTTCAATCCCTTCTCAATCTGCTCATGAGCCTTTTTAACGTCCTGTTTAAAATAGTATTCTATCATTAACAACCATATTTTGCAGCTCCGTTTGTATTCTTTTAATACTCTTGTGATCAGCATGTCCATTAAACTAGCGTTTCTTTCATTCAGTTCAGTATTTACTAGTCTTTTCATACAGTGCATGTAAATTAGTTTATGATCATTGACTTGTAAAGTACTTTCTAAACACTGCACCATGCTGTTAACTGTTCCCATTTCCATCTCCATATTCAGTAATGCTATATACATGTTTCTACGCTCTACTTCCTCTCTGTAATGAATTGTTTTTAACCCACGTTGAGCTATCATTCTTGCATGTTTAATATTTATGTCCATCGCATACGCCATGTACTGTATCCAGTACATCGATTTATTAGGATGCTCCATAACCAGCAATTCCAGCTCTCTGTTCTCTACAAACGGTGCTTGGACTACAATCGTCTCATCTTTTGTAGCATCATCTGAATCATCATCACTCTGCCATGATACTGATGATGCTATTGATCCCTCGTCATTTTTGATAGCATCATGCGAGTCTTGCACAATTATTTCTTCATTCAGCGGTGTGTCCATATTGACCAACACTTTGTAGGAATTGCTTTTTGATTTAGTCACTTCTAAAATTTTGACTTTAACAATACTATTAACTACCAAATCAATAGTATCCTCGCTCTTGATACCCATAAATCCCTTGACTACAACATTCCTTGGTTGATTCATTAATAAATGAAAGTAAATGCCGTGTTTATTCATGTGGTCCACTTTAGCGTCCACAATGGAGTTTAATTGCAATAGCTCATAGTAGTTGATGTTTTGAATTAAAGAATACTTGAGACTGGCTTCAATCATTCCGTTTTCATTTACGTCTAATATTAAACACTGAACCATGGAGTGTAGAGTCACCAACGATTTCCAATCCTTGACGTATTCATCGCTAATATTACTGATCTTGACTCTAGCCACCTTGTTATATCTAACAGTTACGTAAACACCGTTGGATTGTATGCCACTTATAATACCATTTACAATATCTCCACTGGATACTGGTGAAGTTCCAGCGTTGATGTAGCATCTGCCCTTGTGCATGTTGGTACTACTAATAGCCACAATGTCGTTGAGAGAATGCTGACCATCTAACTTGTGTATAATGCTAGTTTGACCAGTGCTCTGCAAGCAATGGTATTCTAATGGTAAGTCCGCGGTAATGATACACCTTTTATCAACGTTGCAGACGAAGTAGTGCTCATTCTTGATAAATGTCAATTTCAACAATAAAACTTGACCAATTTTCAGCTCCTTGATATTTCCATCATACGAAACACTATTTAAAATACCACACTGGCTTGGGGTTATTTGAACCATTACACTGGGTTTGCTAGTACTAAGAGTGATAACAGCACATAGATACCACTCCCCAACAGTAAGTGGTTTATTTTTTGTTATTAAGTCAAACATGTTGTTGTCAAATGTAGATAGACAGCATTCCAACAAACAGTTACGCATACTTAAGGAATGGCTCAAAGGAAGAAATCTGCCAGTGCTAGAATGTTTGTATGCAAGCAGCTTTACGGATATAGTATCATTCTTGCGGAACAGAGAACTCAACGCAGATATTGGAGTTGAGGTAGCGTAGTGAGAGCAGACTCTGCCAACAAGATTATCCGCAATTTTAATGTTCAGCTGTAGCAATTTCACATTGGTAATCAGTACCTTGAAAGAAATGGATGTAATGTTGTCGACTGTCAAATTAGAATCAATAGGATTAGATATCGTAAATGGAAGAGCATTGGTCTTTTTCATGCTATCCGTAGTCTGTTTGAATAGCAATATATCATTAATATTATAAGAATAAACACTGACTGTATTACCTACCATCAAGCCATGTTGTAGTGCAATATTAAAGGAGCGACATGGAATGTAACCAATATTACGGCCATTGTCCATTGCAATAGCATAATCAGGTTTAACAAGCAAGACAGTGGCAAAGGTGTCCATCTTCCGCTTAGTTCCAGTAGCCAATGCAGACTTATGTGCCTCAGAATCATCTAAAATTAGATCAAACAGCAAACTGGCATGATGAATAATGATACAATTAAATGTGCTGGATTTAGGAATTATAGAAGTTGCTATAAATCCGTTAGTTACATTGTTATTTAAGGTAAAAGCAACGTGAAGACCGTTTGCCACAGATTTTATCAGACTGCATGAAACCCGAGTACCAACATATTGGCGTGGAATGCTATTAATAATAGTGGCTACATAGTCTGGTACGTTGTTGATGTTCAACAGATTACCGCAATTAAAGCCATTGGAATCGATAGCCTGTTTTATTCTATTCCATTTCAGGGATACTACACAACCATGCTCGTTAAATGACTCAATAAGAGCAATGACTGTTTGCCCAACAGTAAAGATACACAAATCTGTGATAAAGTAATCAGCAATATTTCTTTTAAATGCTATACCTTTTACCAACTTGCCATCATGCCAAGATGATAAGTATAATGAATTTTTATCTATGTTGTGTATCCAGAATGGAAATACGTGACCAACTTCATAAACATGCTTGTTTTCTAATATTAATGGCTTAACAATTAAGCAAGGGCCATAGAGAGCTGTTGTAGACTGAGAATGAACTACATCTCTAGTAAATATGTTAGATTCGTAGATTTTGTTATTAAATTGCACACCATTCTGCAATGGTATTACCTTTACAATCGACCAGCTGTTTCTGAAATGTATAGAATTAATTGTACCACTACAACTGCATGTTATGATAGAGCCCACAGAACTAGATCCATCTAGCCAACTTCTAATACCGAAGAAATCAACTTGTATTCTGTTAGCATCTTTCAAACGGACAATGACATCACAGGTGTCAGATTGTAGCAAATATTGTTTCACATCTAATAGGGAATGAAAAGGTCCCTGATTGAAAGGTTTGAGAGAAACCACAATAGTTTCTTGCTGGATATCCCACACGATGCCATTATGAACAGATCCTATTTTGATATTAGGAGTAGAATGATGAATAGGAAGAAAAGACTCATAGTCGTTGATCTTACACCAGTGACCGACAAGCTTTTTAGATTGTATATGTTGCTCTATGACTTTGAATGAGCAAGGGATTCCGCGATAAATGTCTCGGTAAGAATGAAACTGAACATCATCAATTAAAACACCATATGGCATATCATGATGAAAGAGCAACTTAGAACTAGGTTTAGAAAAGAACAAATTGTCGTTTGACGATAAAACTAGCAGCTCGAATTGTTTGCAAAACTTTTTGAATTTTACGATTGGTGTTGCAATAGATAAATCAATATCCGCAGGTTTATAGTACTTTAAACTGTTAATGTTAATAGAACTTAGAGATTGCAAAACTTCAGAGAGTTTGGAGCTATGCACCAATTCGTTTTGATGTAAAAGTAACCGACCAACGTAGAAATCACCCATTTTGGAAACATGAATTCCAGAGTATCTCTTGATTGATATCGGAGCTAAAACTACAATTTCTTTTTTATCTACAGTAAACATCTCATGAGCGTATTCAGCAACCACAAATCCTTCTTGCAAACCACTTTCAACAACGCAGTGATCTACACATTTATCACCTTCTTTGATAATTTTGACAGAGGAGTTAAGTGAGTACTCATTCTGTGTGTCTAGGAATATCTGCTCATCATCTTCTGTCTTAACTAGGTACCCATAGTCTAATTTTTGTACAACTTTGACAGTTTGCATTGGGCGTTTGATCCTGTTGTTCCTTGATTCATTTTGACCTTTCACCAAGTACATTGGCTTATCAATTCTTAAAGCTCTGGATCCATTTAAACATAGAAAATAAGGTACGATCGCAAGAAATGGTGTGCTAAATGTAGGTAGTGTTCACTTTGAAACTAAATTCGGAAATTAAAGATTTTATGGATTTAAATATAAAACTAGAATTACAGGACTTTGATCAATCCACTCTCTTAGAGATGCCAGACTTTATCAAGCTAGAAATCAATAGACAGGATTCATTGCTAGCAATGAATGATATCAGTAAATGGAATCTAATTAACTTCGATATAATATCTAATGAACAACAATTGCCTTTGGGTGCAGTAAAGAATGGTACTTGCCCTGAGTGCTCCAAGACTTTTAAAGATAATTCAACTGCACTTAGACATTTTAAAAACAAGCACTGCAAGCAGATTCATTGTCCGTACTGTGCCAAAAAATTAAGAATATTCGGTAGACCTGATATTATGTAAAGTTTTACTTACTTAGGAGAAACCATCTTTTAAGATGCACAGAGTTTGAGAAACTAGATAAAGCTACCTTTTCAGCTCTAATTTACCAAGAGTTTGAAGAGTCTGCAAGACTCGAAGGGAATAGAATTTACTATATGTTGTATGGGGACAAAATTAGGCGCAGAATGAATAAATAACATTTATTTTCAACCCAATTTTCTCGTGAAAAAACCTCTCCTAACTTAAGTTGAAAAATGACGAAATTGTTTCATTGAAACATCAAATTGAATGAAATCCAATGTAGCCTTATTTATTTGTGGGATAATCAATAATGTTATATATGTTATATTTTTATCAGCAGCATCAGATATATTTCACGGTCTAGAGGGCTTAGTTCTTTTGGCAGATATTATTCCAGCACTTTTTTCAAAATCCATTGCACCCTATATATCTATGTCCTACGATGCCAGATTCGGTATTTGTACTGTGCTCTCCATTTTGGCCTTGGTGCTAAACACTTTTCTCAATATTGATGCTTCTTTGACAGGCGTAGTTTTGGCATCCTTTTCAAGTGGCCTCGGTGAGTCTAGCTTCCTAGCAATAAGCACTCAATATCCTAAAGCAATAACTGGGTGGTTTGCAGGCACGGGCATGGCTGGAATATTAGGATCTTTTTTATATTTCTTTTTTACCACTGTTCTAAGGTTATCAAAATCCACTACTATGCTGTTGTTCTCTCCTTGCCCATTGCTCCTGTACTACGCATATTATTCTGGACTAAGAGCCATTCCAACAAGCGAAAGCAATGATAGCATCGCTATCTCCACTAATGATACTCCCACAATGAAGATGGACACCATTTTTGATAAATTTAGAATTGTATCTACTGCAATTGTACCATTTATGCTGCCATTATTTCTAGTATACTACTCGGAATACCTAATAAATCAAGGTATCTTACCTACAATTTCGTTTGAACTCTCCCCAGATTCATTCTTCAAAAAGCAACGAGACTACTATGTACTCTATCAAATGATGTATCAATTTGGAGTCTTGGTATCTCGATCAAGCTTGGCTGTATATAGGATTCCAGACTACAAATACCTTTATCTGTTGTCAGGACTTCAGTTTCTTAATGTATGGATTCTGATATATCAATCGCTATACCATTACTTGGGATTTTCTGTAGTATGCATACTAGTTTTCTATGAGGGATTACTGGGTGGCTCAACGTATGCAAACGCTTTTGCTTGTTTATTAGAATTCAATCCTGGAGGTCCGTACACTGAAGTAGTTGATTTAGATCCAGATTCTGACGCGTCTCAGACAAAGCAAGGGACAAGCGTCAAAGAGTTTTTAATGAGTGCTGTCTCGCTTGCTGATACCTGTGGAATAACAATGTCCGGATTTACATGTTTATTCTTGGCACCATGGCTGTGTCACGCAAATGGAGTAGAATGTGGGTAACATAGACCAATAAATAAGCTTTTCAAATAACGATTAGTAATCGATCCTTGTGATTCTTGATGAAAAAGTAACTTCCCAAAGAAACTAGATTTGAAACATGTCCAATTTGGTTACCCGTATCTTTAAAAGAACATTTGCAAGCCTAGAACTCAAACCCGTATCTCAGTCAGTATATACTTTCAATTTTAAGAACTTAAATCAAACATTTCAATACCCATTGAAGAAAACATATCCTATGCAAACTATATTTGATAAATTAAAAATTGACGGAATAGTAGACGGAAAATTACAGATATACCTGGCTGATTCCAAGACGATATTATCCTCCTTAACTTCTTTAGAATTCGTTTTGCAAGAGTGTATCAAAGAAGGTGGTTTCTACATTGGCAAAGATGCCACTAGTTCCGACACGGCCGTTGGCACTTCTATGATATTCTGCTCATTGCCTAGTGTAGATGATCTGCAATTGCCTATTGTTAATGAAATAGCAGTTATTGATAAGGAACTGCTTCCAATGGAACAAATTTATAATCAAATACAAGAAGACGCTAGGAATTCAGCTAATCGGTACATATGGGCTGGGTTTGTAGGATTAACTGCTCAATTTGTTATCATGGCTAGATTGACGTTTTGGGTACTTTGATTTAATTTAGGACTTGAGCTGGGATGTTATGGAGCCGATTGCTTATTTCTTAGGATTTGGATCAGCAATATTCGGGTATTTGTTTTTTGCCCTGTATAGAAGAGAGTTTTCGTATGATCAGCTCTCAAATGTTACTGTAAATAGACGGCAAACAAAATTAATGAAATTGAAGGGACTGGATATTCAAATATTAAACGATCTGCGCCAAAAAAAGGCGGAATTACAACAAGAACTAAAGAATATACTGCAATAAATGTGCATTTATTATTCATCATTCTTTATTTTATTATTGTTATAAACAACTCTCTTGTACGTTCTAATCTTTTGTTGTGTTTTATACAAAATATTGAAAGTAGGATCTTGCGCCAATCTAGCCAAGTCATTTTTAACTTCTTGGTGGGATTTTATTCCCAAAATGAACTCATTCTTAAGCAGCTTCACGTATTCATTCTTGTACGACTGAATCAGATTCTGAATGTATTCCACAGTCAATTTTAGCATGGTAGCTTCTGACCTACTTTTCACCTGCTGGTTAGCTGTGAATTGTATTCCAGGTTGTTTCTCAAATAAAAAGTACTCTAATTTACCAAAGCCTTGTCTAATAATCTGCCTTCTTTTCTTTTCAGATTTAATATGATTAATCTTCTTTTGATCCTCACTCAACTCTTGGTTTGTAGCAGCGCAGAAGTTTGCTGATATATAAGAAGATGGGGACTTGGAATCCACTGGTGAATCCAATGGTCTTGGAGGCGCCAGCATGGGTTGATATGCGGGCTTAGATGATTTTATATGTTGATGTGGCGGTGGTATTTTGGGTGACTCAAATAATTGGTTGGTAAAAAGCGGATTGGATTGAATCAATGGACCAGCAGGAACAGGGGGATGCATTTGATTATGACTTACATTTATCAGATACGGAGTAGGTGGATTCATTCTAGGGTAACTGTGTATTGGATAGTTGGGATATGAAGGATAAGGCTGAGGTGCTTGACAAAAGTCTTCCGTAACTAGTTGATTCAAGAATTGATCAATGTCTTGCTGTTCTTCATAGCTCAAAATTGGCTGAAAATCCAAGTCCTGAAATTGGTAGTGGCTTTCGTTCTGCTGCGAGGTGTAGCCTTTATTGCTCTGTACGTTTTGCTTACCGTTTGAATTCATGGCGGTATGAAAAAAGTATGAAATTATTTCAGGAGACTTCTCCTTGCAATTTTCACGAATGACAAACTACCAATCAACTTATCAAGTATTGATCACATAGTGACCTCGCTTGAAAATCTTATCTCATTAGTTAGGAAATGCAAAAATTAAATTTACAAAGTATAAAATTGAACGGCTGAAAATTGTAGATACACTGTGACTAGAAACTTGAAAAATTGTAATTTCAAATATTAATTAAGAAAATTGTCTCAGAGATAACGGCGAATCACTGAATGCGCAAACGGTTGTTTATGTTTACAGGTTCATTCGAAATAAATATGCAGTTACTTCTTGTTTTGATTGTTGCGTTAACATCAGGATCTGAATCTGAAAATACATCTTTGTTGAACAGAGATGATTTACTTGCTTTGTCTACAAATCCTTCTTTGACTTCCAGATACCAGTCAGATATGGCTACTAATGGCACATTGTCAGACGCAACAATCTCTAGTATTAAAGCAGAAACTACTAAGAACAATATTCATCTTGTAAGATCATCACAACAGAGGACACCAGATCCTAGGATGCAGTTGCTAACTGCAGAAGATTTTGCAAACATCGTGGCAGATCCTGTGTTGCACACCAGGTATATCGTAGATATCTCAAACTATGGAACGCTATTTGACGACACATTTAGCAACATATTTTCAAAACGCGAGCAAGCATCCAACACAACGGATTCCACAGCAGCCTTGACGGCTTTATCATTCTATTTAGCTGCGGTAACAGCTTTGACTTTTCAGTAAATCTTTTAAGTATTACGTTTAGGACACCAAATATAAAAACTAGACTACTCGTTTTTAAAGGTACACCATACGGAGGAAATGCTATCATTAACAAAAGATCTTCTATTATACCAATTTTCTTTCATTGCCTGTATTCCTCTTTTTAAAATAAAACTAGAAGACCCTGCATCTCGTTCAAATAGAGGTCTT
>JADGIF010000084.1:0-22163 GCA_018985225.1 Amoeboradix gromovi
TGATAGATAGTTTGCTAGCGAATGGTGAGAGACCAGGCTGGCAACAAAGGATCACTGATAAAGTAATTTCGCCTATTGTCTAGGTGAAGAAATATGGGACACTACTGTGAAAATTTCAACTGGGTAAATCTCGTCACCCGTTTTTTACCCCTAGTTTACTTTTTACAGAGTGTGTCCCATATCATGCTGACCGTTAATTTAATAAAGAGAAGAAGTGAGCATTTTGATGGGGAACTGGGAAAATTAGAGGAAATTACTCTGCATCAGTTTGATTTAGAGAACATCGATATTTTACCTAAAATATGTCCAAGATTAAAGTTACTTTACCTGCAAGGAAATCAGTTAACACAACTACCTGTGTTGCGTCTGCATTACCTGGATACATTGCTGCTACAAATGAACAATATGCAAGATGTATATGGGCTTCAAGAATGTGTCAGTTTGAGAGTATTAGACTTGACCCTAAACTTTATTAGTAACCTGCATTGCATACAGGGATTAAAACTAAATAAAAAGTTAAAAGAGCTGTCAGTTGAAGGCAATCCAATTCATACGTTACCAGAATGTGAGAAATTCATTCTAGCTCATTTAAATTTAAAGAAGCTCAATCATTCAGAAATTCCAAGTCACCTAATTGAAGAAGCCAAAGTTCTATATCCCAACAGCGATCGCGATTCTAGTTTATATTTAAGCAACTATAAGCGCATAGAAATTAATATCAATGAAAGTGAATGCATCCCAGATCCAGAAATAACTTCCGAAAAATTTGCGTGTCAAACTTGCGAACATACAATTGAACAGAGAATCAAAACTGCGAGAGAGTTAAAGATTATAAGATCAAAAGAGAATCAAGTCGAGGTAATGCCTGCAAAACCACGGCGCAAGTATTTTGATGAAAATGGTGTTTTGCAATGCAATGAATTGGAACTAAAATACAAATACTTTGAGAGTATTAGTACGGTGAAATTTAAAATAAATATTCCTCGCGTTATCAATAGCTGCTTGGTCAGTTGTGATATCAAGAGTGATCATGTAATGGTAGACATTAAGAATAAAAGATTACAGCTAAAATCATTAGCAGAAATGGACCCACTCAATTCATCCATAATTAGAAGCCAGGCGAGCGGAGTTTTGGAAATGACTTGCTATAAGAAAGGGTTAAATGACTCAGAAATTTCAGCGACCAAGAAGTTTGAAATCGAAATGAGAAAGAGTTCCGAGAAACTAAAAATTATCGACATCAACGAGAACGAGGTTGGTTTCGAAATCCCAGATGATATACCAGAACTTGTATAGAAATCAATAAAAATCTGCCCGTACCTTTGAATTCTTTTGCACTACGTCTTCTTAGTTTTCCGTATTTCTTTGTGTAAGAAATAAATTCATCACAAGCTCAAACCGCTAACTATAAATTTGTACACAACTCAAAGAGCATTTCAGGCTGTTAAAGTCATGGTATGGATCATTGCCATCATTTATAATAGATAAAACCAATCTAAGAAGTTCAAATATGATGTATGCAAATTTAAAATCCTGAATTTTAAGGACTCAGATATGGTGAACTGCACACAACTCATTCGATCTGCTTCACACAATCTTGGTCTAATTCTGTGGATTGCCCTAAAAATAAAACATCCTTATTAGCAATATCCACTAAAGAAGTAAGACTCTAGGAGAAGAACTGGGAGAATTAATAACAAGCAAGTTTTGTCTTTTATCCCAATTATTAACTAACATTACGTTTGCAAAAGCTTTTCTGAAGCACTTGAAAATCAATTAAACTTTAACAATCATATTTACTTACGTGGATTGAAGTAGATAACCAAGTGGACATCTCCAGCATGCTTATCCTTGTGAGTTAAACCGAATGACGCGTCATGGGTTTTCTTAGTAAATACATGTTCCAAAGGAATCACTTTTGATCCTCGTAAATCGTCTTTTCCAGTGTCATCATCCCATACCTAAATAAATAAGACCGTACCTCCATGTATAGCTCAGTGACTCCATCAAAGATATCAAACTGGAATTTTTCACCCCATTCTGCACTAGATCCAGCGTTATTTTTGGTAGTGGTACGTTGTTTTTTTCCACCAACTGTTAATGTTACATAGGGATCTGTCTTGTCTGTGAAAGAAGATTTTAAGTTCTTACAGTCTACTACTAAAACTTCTAAAACGCCGTGAACCATTAGGCCGTACGTGAATTTTTGAATTTATAACAAATTTGAACGATTTGATTGGGCCAAAATACGTTATGGTAGAAACGATAGCTCCGTTTTGAAACTCAACAATGAGCATATCTCATTTCTTGGACTCCACAGTCAAGAAAACCTCAGTATATGTTTACCTAGCAAGTTTACTGATGTCCTTCATTGTTTTCTCATCAATTTCGAACTTTCAAATTGTTTCGGTAGCTGTACCTATTGCTTTTCTTCCATTGTGCTACCAGTCTAACGATCTTTTAGTCCACTTTGCACTCTCTATCGTGTACACTGTTTTGACATGGCTGGTATTCTACGGTTACGAGTTTAATGGTTTGCTTGTTACTATACTGTTAGGATGCTATATCTTAAGCGTCACTGTTCCACCGCGGGTTTATTATGTGATGATACCTACCCTGTTATTTGGTGTTGATTACTCCGGGATATTAGCGGGCGTGTTCCTTGTCATTTCAAAAGTTGAGGAACTGAAATTGGTTAATTTATTGTTTATACAGGGCATAAGTGGAGTCTTAAGTCTCCCACTTATATATCTGGAATATCAAAAGGTTTCCCAAGTCGATTTGTTTGTTAGCATACTATTGATGACTACAATTTCGATTTCATATTCGCAGATCCACCAGAACTGGAATTCAGTTGCTTTTGGACTTCTGTGGTCATTTCTATGGAATATTGCGAACTTCAAATCTCTATTTATGCTATTTACTGGTTTGATTTATTATTATTTCCATCGGGAGTCCATTTCATATAAATCACTAAAAACACCTAAAGCACTATCAAGAACCCAACTGAAGGTGGTTATTATCGCATCTATTTGTATATTTGCGAATTTGATGTATCTGGAAACCGGGAAAATGGACATATTGAAGCAGGTAACTTTGGAACCACAATTTAGTAATTCGGAATCAGTTAGACTTTTAAAACGAAAGCAGTGTTTCAATAAGCTACAAAAAGTATACATGGATGCGCTAAAAGAGATACTGCCAAAACATGACAGCGCTGTTTTGATCGATGTAGCCAATCACGATAACTTGGGCGATGTCTTTATTTGGCTAGGAGAGGAGATAGCTTTAAGCAGGATTGGTGTGCAAATCAACTATCACTGTTTATCTCATACTAATCAATGCACTAGTGTTATACCGACCTTAAAAGCAAAAGTAAACGAGAAAACTGCCATTTTACTCCAAGGTGGCGGTAATTTTGGTGATTTATATCGATTTGAAACAAAACTACGCAATATTTATGTTAAAGAATTTCCAAATAATGTGATGGTGTTTTTTCCGCAGTCTATTTATTACAAAAACAAAACTCTGATGAAGACTGATTCAGATCTGTACAGTAAGCATGATAAGCTGCATTTAATGGTGCGCAGTGAACAATCTAAAAATATTTTAGACACTCACTTCATCGAGAGCAAAAGGTATCTGGTACCCGATAGTGCTTTCATGATAGGCTCAATTGAACCAAACTGTGAGCCACATTTAGATTTGGTAATATTAAAAAGAACTGACCAGGAGAGCATTTTACCGCCCAAGTTTGTCAAGTACATTCATGACCGAATGGCCGAGAAAGGTTACACATACAAGATCTTTGATTGGTTTGACTATCCAAAAGAAGAGCGAAACTACGGTTACTACAACGGAAAACCAACAGATCCTATGAGGCTTCCTAGATGGGCGCTTGATGTAGGGAACAGAATGTTATGCCAAGGTAGAGTAGTATTGACTGATAGGCTGCATGCTACTATACTGAGCTTGTTGATGGATAAGCCCGTAGTTGCGCTGGAGAACAACTACAAAAAGATACGCGAAGTTACTCACGTTATAGAGAAGTGGGGAGGAGATGATTGTGGCGAGAACGTGTTGAGAAGAAAATACAAAATGAGCAAAGACCTCTCTGTGGCAATGGATGCAGTATTTGAGTATTTGGAAAAGAAATAAAATTGTTTTCCTTGACCTTCAGCCTTTACTTATCGAGCAATCCAATGGGATATTCTGAAAGTTCCTCACTAGACTGCTTACAAATAAGCATAACCAGAAAAAGTCCAAAAAGTGGAAATTCCATGACACTGGGAGATCAGATAACTAAGTTGATCCAAATTAAAAAATCCAATTTGTGTATTAGTGTGGATTTGAGCACTACAAAAGATGTACTGGAAATACTGGAATGGATAGGAGGACAAATTGTGATTGCAAAATTACACATTGATACATATGATGATTTCACGCCTGCGTTCATAACGAAATTAGTCGAGCTGAAGCACAGGCACAACTTTCTCTTGTTTGAAGACAGAAAGTTTGCAGACATTGGAAACACAACCTACAAGCAACTGCATGGCACATTTCAAATTGCAAAGTGGGCAGACATGATCACTATACATGGGTTGCCGGGCGAAGGGCTAATAAAGGCTGTTCATGAAGCAAATCCACTGCTAAAATGTTTAATTCTGGTTGAAATGAGCACCTGTGATAATTTGTTCACTCGAGAATATTCTGAGAAATGCATAAAACTGGCAAAAGCACACCCAGAGCAAGTGCTTGGTATAATATCACAGCACAAATATGATGGAATGTTTACCATGACACCAGGTGTAGCATTGACAAGAGGCGGTGATAATTTGGGGCAAAAATATCGAACCGTTGAAGAGGTTATTAAAGATGGATCAGATGTAATCATAGTTGGTAGAGCTATTACTTCACACTATCCTAACAAAGAAGAAGTGATCCGTGCCTGCACTGAATTCCAAATACGTGGATACGATAGTAGACGATTCTAATGAATAAATCATCTATAGCAGTTGAATGGATTTATTAATCTTACAGTTCTTCTTTGTGAAGGTTTCGTCTTAATAAGTACTCCACATTCTCCTCGTTAAAAGTCCTGATTTCCGAGAAAATCGAGAATTTCCACAGAGAAACTAATGCTAGTTTCTCCGTTACAGTGATCGCTCACGCTTTCACTACCCTGAGGCGGGATTGAATAAGGATGAATATACTTGATGTATATGTTCCTTGCTGCCATATGGTCTCTATCTATTTCCAAATGACACCTTGTACAGGTGTAAATTTCTAAATTGGTTTTCTTCAGAGTACCACACCTTGTCCATGTCTGACTAGTAAATACTTCATTCCGTTCCATCATCGCTTTTCCTCTTTGTTTACACTTGAACTTCAAGCGTTCCTTGAGTGCGTAATGGGACATTGTAGCCATGTTTCTTGCGACCTTGCTCGACAAGCTACTTAGCATTTGGCTCGTATTGAACGAGGCTAAGTATATATGATCATATGTCTTTGTATACTCTACCTGTTAGTTATTTATTTAGAATTGATTTACCATTTGCGAAAAGGAAGAATATCGAGTGTTTAAGGTATTTGAAAAATCTGGAAAAGTCTTGAAATGATACAAAAATATATACAAATTCGCGATAAATGATTTATTCTAGAAAATAGTGTAGCTGCTTTACCACCTCAGACAGAATTTCTCAAATCTGCAGACATCAAGAAGCGAAGTAGAATCTAGTTTTAGGTTGTGAAAACCCGCCGTAAGACTACGGTCAGAAATACTACTTTATTTATAGAATCTCTCGATTTACTGTCAAATCAAGACTTCAAGGAGACTATGTGAAGTATTTTAACGGAGAGTAAAACTGATGGAGACCTCAAATAGATCAAAAGTGGCCATGCCCATAATGTTGCAAGGATTGCTTCTTCAGCAACAAAACCCTTATTCTACTGAAAACCCAAACGGCATTATTAACGGTGGCGTAGCCGAAAATACCCTTGCGTTAAAATGGCTCATACCACAATTTACGGAAATCAAAATGAGTAAAGATCATTTTAAATATGGGGAACTGCAAGGATCCACTGAGCTACGGCAACTAATCGCTGATTTATTTAATCGCCACTTGCATACCAATTTAAATTGTAATCAAATCTCACTTCACAATGGCTGTGGATCTGTACTTGAAAATCTGATTTTCAATCTATGTGATGCAGGTGATGAAGTTCTGATTACTCAGCCGTATTACGGTGGGTTTGAAATGGATGTACAATTCAGAATGGATGCGAATGTCGTAGCGGTTCCAACAGTTAATTATCGTCTTACTGCCAGTCTATTAGAAGAGGCTATTAAAAAGTGTAAATCTCCAAAGGCCCTTATTATATGCAACCCTGATAACCCTACTGGTATTGCAAAGTCGCATTCAGAAATTGTAGTTGCAACTGAATTCTGTAAAAAGCACAACATCCATTTAATAAGTGATGAAATATATGCATTGACTGCATATAATGGATTTAAATCTATATTCCATCCTGACTACTCAGCATTAATCGACAAATCCATGACTCATATGGTTTGGTCATTTTCAAAAGACTTTTGCATGAATGGGATAAGATGTGGTGCCTTCTTCTCTTTTAATCTCTTCTTAGTCGAGAAGATGCACAATTCCTGTTACTTTTCTGCTATAAGTAGGTTCGCAGATATTCATTTAGTTAAATTTCTAAAAGATACTGCTGCTGTAGACGCGTTTTTGGCCAATAACAGAGAAATTTGCTTGAAATACCTTAGTAAAGCAATAGACTTTTGCACAACACGTGACATACCGTTTGTTGTTCCTAACGGTGGATTTTTTATCTATTTGGATTTAAGTAAATTCTTAGTCTCGACGGAATATGAACTGTTCACAAGAATATTAAAGCTGGGTGTTTATATGCCAAGGGGTGAGGCTTTCTTTGACTTGAATAAAGGATGGTTTAGGCTAACTTATGCTGTTGAAGAGTTAGATTTATTGCTGGAGAGATTAAATGCAATCGCTTAAATATATAAAGGAGCTAGACGACTTTTTTACGGACTGCTCCTGTTCTGCTGGTGTGTAAAAATCAAGTTCTAACTGTATTGTTTGTGCAGTTTCAATAAAAAAAATTTATAACTTTGAAGTTTATGAACTAGTACATAAACCAAGTTTTATTCTCCCTAATAAATGCTTCACTACATTCCACTAGTCTTTCCCTTTTTTCTTGGACTGCATTCAATTATTAGTCTGACAGTTATAGAAAGAGCCATTGGAGCGATAAATATGACGATATAATAATGGACTACTTCAACGAAAGCATACACAGTTGCTAATTTGAATGTCGTATCTAAAATAGAATTTTTTCACCGCTGTACTTAATTTGGCTGAACCGACGTAATATCACCAGAATATCTTGCTGGGCTCCTTGAAGATGCTGAAGTGTAGCAAGACGTTGTATAGAGTTTCTAGATATCTTCAATACGCTGATGAACGGCTGGTATGATATCTGTTTTAACTCTTTTGTGACTAATTGTAAAGGTAAGGAAAACAGGTCGAAATAAACAGTAGTTAGACTTGAGTGGCCGGAATTAGACATGCAAGCCTAGATCAATCTGACTGCTAGGGCAATTTGACTCAAGTACGGTGTAATCAATATATGAATTTACTTTAAACGGGACCAAACTTGCTCATCTCTTTGTATCATTCAAACAAATCTTCTTGCTCTGCCGACTTTTCATTTCTGTATAACTCTATATCACCACAATGTATTTGTACAATCTCATACAACTACAATTTGGAAAACAGATTTTCGCCCTTGACAAACCAAATATTTCAAAGAGCGGCTTCAAATTAGTGCTTTTCTTGGTTAAATTCATACACCCAGATTAGTCCACTTGTGTTGGATTAATCTAGTCTCATCGACCTCAGACTGGGATTAAGATTAGGGATAAGTCCAAACTTAAATTGCAAAAAATTAAGCTCAATAATTTAACACAGCTACTCTGAAAAGTAGACTGAAGTGAAATGGCCTGACCAATTATCAATTCGCTTGCAAGACCAATCAAAAGAGTTAAATTAAATATTATGGAGCACCAAATATAAAAACTAGACTAACTCGAAATTATCAGAAATTTAAAAAATAGACTTTTCAGAATTTCTGGAACATGATCTTTTCAAAAATCTCAATTTCGAGTCGATGTAGCCATTATTCACTTAGTTACGTCGCTTTAAAGATATTTGTGTCAATCAAATATAAAAACTAGACTAAATACACTGTACCAATGAAATCATTTGGAAATAGTTATTCAAATACGATTAACTAGACTAAATAAATAAACCAATGATTTTAAATATTTATTCATTTTTATCTTCAAGATATAATTTATTCAACTGAAATCATAAGATAAGTATTGGATTCGAAGGTCTAAATGTAAAGTACCTCATGTCAATAGCAATAAACACAGGTTTACCAATATTCTTAATAGCTATACTTAAAGGTCTTGAAGTAACAGGAAAACATTTAACCCTTTGAAACTACAATGAAGTAGATATAGCAAGTATTAACTTATTATTTAAAAAACAAAGGATATAATTCTTGCTCTGAATCTGTAAATTCAACTTTTTTCTCTACTAAATCACTTGCAATGTTCTCCCAAATTTCAAGTTCATTTGATTCAATCAAGAACGGATTGGGGCGCTTTAAAATGAGAGGATTAGAATCACTTTTGTTTATCATTTCCAATAATAATGCCACCAAGTATTCTGATTTTATTTCTTCCGTCAATCTTGATTTAAAATGATCATCCAATTTCAAATTCAATTTATAATGTACAAAAAGATACCAGTAAAGCTGTACTGACGGCACAATTAGAGTACGTAACACAAAGTCTCTTGCATACTTTAATCCCATTTTAATAGAATCAATTTCCCCGTCTTTCAGCCATTTACGCAACAACATTGGCTGTAAATATGGCAAACTCATCAATTTGTGTTTATAAGGAATATCTAAGGTGATAACATACTCTGAAGCAAGTTTAAAGAAGCAATGATTGCTTTCAATCAATTTTTCCAAATAAAAAACAGCATTCGTCAAATCAGAATTAATCACTTCAAATGGTGTTTGTTCTGTTGCCCTATCTAGTTTCAACGTTTTATTATCATTGAATCGAAGCAAACCTCGTCTTAAAATCTGCTCTGATAAGAATTCCATTTGATCCAAATTGTCTGTCATATTTGATGTAAATATGAATTTATCGTGTACTACTATAATTCCATAAATGGAAACAACATCATTGACAGCTTTTCCAACATGGCAAGCAATTCTCGAAATTAAATAATTTGCAATTTCGTCAAAAACTGAATCTCCGATTGGAATTCCTTTAGAAATCTTCTTTTGGCATGACATGATTGCTGATTCCAAATCTCTATACCAAATAGTCTGGTCTTTTCTACTATCAAATGCTTTTGTATTTCCTACAGACAAAATACCAATCAAATGATTATACAAAGATGGATAGCAATCTTGAATATCCAAGACTCTCATATATCTGTGACTAGTCATGTCATTTAATTTATTCAATTCAGAAATAACTTCACCAACATTTTGACACACCACCACATTGTTTGATTTCAATTGATGGTTTGTAATATCTTGAATAGCTGATGTGATGGGCTGATATTTATATATTTTTGTTAATAATAGTGACATTGCAAGTGGGTTGACGTTGTGTATCAACATTCTGTTCTTTTTAGTTATGAATTTCCATATTTCAATTCCTAAAAAGCCATTTTGCAACTCAATGTAATTAAGATTTGCGTCTCTATGATTAATATTACTAGGTGGCATATGATATTCCACTTTATTTAATTTAATTTTGTTGATTGCGACATGTTCTTTGGTCCAATCGTGACTCAACTTTGGATGAACAAACTGAATATCTGCATTATTTGACTCTTCTTGATTATTTTCGTTAACCACAACAGAAATCTTGAATAATTCGGGCAATTCAAATCCTGGAAAAGAGAGATGAAATTGGTGCAGTTCTAAAATAGACATTTAATACAAAAGGGACATCAAATATAAAAACTGGACTAACTTTCTGTAACAACTTGGGACATAATTTCAGCTATATTAATTTTATGATTTAAGAGACGAGTGGACATTCAGCTAGTTGCGTAGTTGACGAGTATAAAAGGAAAATAAATAACTTTTTGTATCGAAATTTCAAAAATAAATATTCTGTACAGCTTTTCTCTTCTCTTTCATCCAATCTTTATTTCAAATAAAATATCACTATTACACTTCAAAGAAATAGATAAGAGTAATGATGTTAGTAAATGCACCTTTTTCTTAGATGCTCAAAGACCTCATATATTTGAACGAGATGCAGGGTCTTCTAGTTTTATTTTAAAAAGAGGAATACAATTAATGAAAGAAAATTGGTGTAATAGACGATCTTTTATTAATGATAGTATTTCATCCGTATTCAGCACCTTCAAAAACGAGTTAGTCTAGTTTTTATATTTGGTGTCCCATAGAGACCATGTTGCAGTAGATTAGCACTTGAGATATGCGCATCCCTATTTAATCGTAGCAGTGAAGCCAACCATTGAAACAGCTCAACTGTTTTCTTGAATAAATCATTTATCGCGAATTTGTTTGCATTTTTATATAATTTCATGGCTTTTCCAATAGCTTTAATACTGGATATTCTTCTATTCTACGAATTTTAAATGAATCAATGGATGCGATCCCGAATATGTCAAACCTAACGAAATAACTAACAAGTATAGCACACATTCATCAACACTGATAATCTGGTCCAAAGATGGAAGAATTAGATGTCTTTCAATGCCTTTAAGAGATATCTGCACAATCTATTCAAGTAATGCTTGAAGTTCAAGTATAAACAAAGAAGAAAGACGATGGTTGAGTGTAATGAAGCATTTACTATTCAGACATGTACAAGGTGGGGTACTCCAAAAAACCAACCTGGTAGTTGCTCTGTGGAAATTCTCGATTTTCTCGGAAATCAGTACTTTAACGAGGAAACCGACTCTTAATAATTTAATTTCAATTAAAAATAAAGTAGAGATTTATTGATCACCTGTTTAATCTATGTCTTTGTCTGCTCAATTTATTGGCTAACTTCTGCTTATCTTTACGAAGTTTCTTCTCTTCTTTGGTCTCATCTTTCTTCCGGTTGGGTACACATATCTCAATAACTTCCGCATTATTCTCCTTGACTATGGAAATCGATGACTTTGAATCTGATTTTGGCAATTCAATTACTATTGGTCTAACAGAGGCATTAGCATTAGACAGTTGTTGCATATCATAGGTCCATGAGAGTTCCTCATCTTCACTGGAACTATTTGAAGAGTCTTCGCCAACATGTTCAACTTTGTTTTGTATGTGTACAATTCCCAGAATTTTTTCCTTCAATTCTTCAGGATTATATTCATATTTGTAATATTTCTCTCTAGGCTTAACAGCTTTAGCATAAAGGTTCAGCTCATTTAACTGCTCTTCTTCTGCTTCTTCTTCGTACTCTTTCATAAACGCATCAAAGTTTCTATCGATAGATCTTTCGGCCCTTCCTACTTGTATCAGTTCTTCAACAAACCCGCCATCATCGTTCAGATTTTCTTCATTCAAGTACCCATCTTCATTGACTACGAAATCTTCATTTTCCATCGCCTCTATCAACTCTTGAATATCAGGATTGTCCAACTCGCTTTCGTCAAAATCATCCGTTGGTTCATTGAATGGCACAAATACTGCATCTGAGTCTTTTCCGATTTGTTTGAAATGCTTATCATAATCGTAAATGTCTGTTGGTCCGACGTTCATTAATTTTAAATGCTCAGGATCTGCAACATGAACCGCTTTCCATTCTTGAGTGTTGTCTTTGCCATGTACTAACACAAATTTTGTCACATTCCTGTCTCTTTGGGACATAAGTTTCCTCCTCTGAAGAGTTGATACATCTCTTGATTTAAATTGAAATAAACAATTTATCACGCTTAAATGATTCATATCGCTCAACGCACTCTCTTTCTAAACTTTTGTGACTGTATAAACCTCAATAGCCTTGTTTATCATCAATTGCAAATGCTCAAATCGCCTCATCCAGAATATGTTAAGTCTATATTAGCTGCTAGTGGATGCACAACACATGCTTCGACACTTACGAGTTGGCCGAGTAATGGTAGAATGAGAGGCACATTTTGAGGCATCCGCGAATCGTTAAGTATTTCCACCTCCTCAAGAAAAGGTCGTCGTGTTTGTTAGAGTCTTACACAGTGTCAAAAAAGGGTTCTTGAACGACAAGAGAGTAACATATCTAATGATCTCAGAGTAACCGGTATTACTGAAGACAACTGAAGCGGTGGATTTACAAGTAGACAAGGATCACATTGGGGCGCCATATATAGCAATGAGACCAATAAAAATCCCATGGAGTCATATGTATAGGCATTCTTAATCTCTTAAAAACACTTATTTAGAAATCAGAGTTTCAAGCTCTAGTAATTATGTATTTATCCATTATATCACGTAGCCTTGAATTTAAAATTGTAAATCTAAATATAACTTGTCTGACAAATAGATACGCTACATGAGTAAATGCTAAATTTTTTGTCAATATATCATTGCAATTCACCACTGCAAAAGGAAATACCTATGACTCCCAATATTTGTTAAATGCGAGTCGCAAGAAATGATTTTGGCGCAACGATTCCTTTGGGACACCCATTATATACATCAATCAAGACCCTATTTAATGTAATGTGGTTACTTTCTGATTATATTTCTCAGTTGTTACTGTGGAAAAAGTAATTTGATTGGTGTAATTGAAATTGGAGAAGTTTCGATGTAATCAGTAAATACTTCTATAAGAATATGCTAAAACATAGGTTTTACAATTTTTGAACAAAAAACTTAGAAAACCATGACGAGTCTACGTAAAATTAAATCTCTAAAATCTACAAAATCACGGGCATATCTTAGGAACGGCTTTTTGCATTCATTCATGTTATAAACTGTATCTTAGATTTTCTAGGAGTCCAGGAATTTCAATGAGTATTTGATCAACTGTATGAACTCACACAAAAAGGATTAATTATATGGAATCATGTTATAAGATTACGTATATCGACGAGAAAAACGGTTGGAATTGCAAAGATGTGTATTAGTTAGAAATGAAATTAAAGAGTAAGTTGGAAAAGTCACTCCAACGTAGGATGTTAATATAATAAGAGAAAGAATTCTTTGTAAGAAGTTTGTATAGCTGCTGTTAAAAAATCATAAACATTTATTGGTTACCCTGCTGCAATTGTTGTTGTTTAACATCTTTCCAGGTTTCCAGGTTTTTTTTATGAAAGTCCAACATGTTTTGGCAGTAAACTAACATAGCCTGTTTGAATTCCACCTTTTGCATTTTGTCAAATCGGTCCATTTCTTGATTGATGCTCTCACTTATTTGTGCAATATCGTCTTCCTGGGCGCTTCTAGTTTGCTCCAACTACATTACTTTTAATTACTTGAGCAATCGTGTCCTTTGTCTTAGCTATTTGCAACCTTCTGGTAGCATCTGGATCAGAATCCATCATACTGTTGATTTTGTCCGTTATATTACCAATGACTCCCTTATTAACTACTACTCTACTTCTTTCCATTCCCGAATATGCCTCATTCATTCGCTTTACCTCCTCCTCTGTCTTTTCCAATTGCTTCAATAAATTCCATTTCAAAGTCAGTTGTTCCGTATTCTGCTCAAAAGACAGTTGCTTCTGCATTCTGTATCCTAGCATCTCTTTTATCTCTTCAGTCATTGACGAGTACTCATGGAACAAATCCTCGACATTGACTTGCATTTCATTACATAAATGAAGCTTAGCGACATGTACTTTGTCAACAGCTTGCCCGAGTACTTGAAGTGTGTTTTGTAGTTCTGGGGCATGCTCTGTCAAAGCGAGAGCATTGTATACGGCACCAAGTTCCGCATCATCTGGCGCCATGTCAGAGTACTTGCGGAACACTTTCTGCTGAAGCTTGGCTAACAGTTTGTAATGAGATTCTAATTTCAAAATGTAGTTCTCATACTCGATAAATTTAACATCTGGGTTTTTTGTACTCTGGGAAACAATTGAAAATGATTTCCGCTTTGTATGGCCCTTAATTTCCAAAGAAGGTGCAGCGCTTGGGTCTAAGAATTGCAGCACACCTGGGTCCTCTGCTAATACCTGATGCTCTAGTACTCTACACATGAATTTGTTCAAGTGTCTTTTACGCTGCTGAATAACACTCGGATCAAATTTAGCACTGTTAGGATGAACTGCATATTGTTTAAGTGATGTTTTTGATGGAATAGATGGAATTATAATAGCTGGATATTTATCTTTTAAATAACTATGCAGCTGATCAAATTCACTATATCTTTTTCTCAGCTCTACATCTTTGTACTGTATGATATATACGGTTATTTTATTTTGAGTTTGTGCATCTAATACTTGAATAACGGGAACCATGAATTATTAAACCTTGTTTGAAATAACATGGGACATATTTTGGAACAATGGCCACGTCAAGTCTGGATCACACTTTCAAGACTGCTCACGGTAGCAGCTCATTGAGGGCCCTTGCTTTCAATGATGACCTTCTTGCGTACTCCATGAGTAATATTTGAGACCCATTCTGACAAAATGTTCTCATTTCCAAGTGGGAGGAACACCTAGATTACCCATCATCTTTGATTCATCATGCTCAACACAACAGAGAAACAAAAACCCAGACAGAAAGAGCCATTGCAAAAGAGTAAAAAGATGACAATAAGCACTAGAGAGAATAAAGAAAACTAGTCGAATCGCCACATCCAAAACACATTAAACTGCAGTTAATAGAATATATACAGGTATATCATCACACTCAAGCAAAATCGTTTTTATTTATCAGTTGGTACTTTGAAACAAACAATATCTCAGGATTTCCAGATTCCCCAAGGCTTCTTAAATTGTTGCAACATATGCTCGAGTGCTAATCAGCCAAGCTGCTTTGAAAGAGATCGCCAGCGAGTTTTATATTGAGAAAAGGGTTAATGGCATATTATTGGACTGAAACATCTTTCTAGGAGGTCGCATTTCTGCGATTGGGTTCCATGAGTGAATTGGCAACAATTGGTCACTTGAAATTACAAACAATAAATTTGTTTGATATTATTTACTATACAAGCAGGACCTCAAAGTTATCTGCTTCAATTCAACAAATCATGGACAATCCTCAGAACCCAAGAGTTTACCCCTCGTGAAAGTCCTGATTTCCGAGAAAATCAAGAATTTGCACAGAGAAACTGACAAAGGCAGCCGCTCAATTATAGCGATTGCTCACACTCGCGTTACTCTGAGGTGGGATTGAATAGGGATGCATAGATGGAGTTGCTCTTTGATACCATATGGTCTCTGTCAACTTCTAAATGCCAGTTTGTTCATGCGGACATCTCCAGCCGAATTTCTTCAGAGCGCCATACTTTCACACTACTCACTGTTAAATGCTTTATTTCATGCCAAGGATGTTTTTTCTTTATTTGCACTTAATCTTCATTTTTAGACCGGTTTCTGAATATGTCTATTACGCAATTAAAAAAGTCTAGAAAGAGAGTATATTGAAGCGATATAGGACATGTGATAACGATAAAAGGCTTTTTTACTTAAATCGACACCTGAGAAATGGCGATGACTTTACTGGCCGAGAAGAAACGATGTGGATATACTTCACACTACGTCCAGATGATAAGTCATGAAAAACCTCTTTGAAAGTCAGATATTCCAACATCCTATGTGGGTGTCATAAAAAGAGGATTTATTAGGATCAAACATATGTTCAAATCATTTGGGTTGAACGACGAGTTGCTGCGTGGTATTACTAAGTCCAACTACAAGCAACCAACTCCTATCCAAAGAAAAGTGATCCCATTTTTAATGAGCAAAACCAGTGTTGTAGCAATGAGTCGTACTGGATCTGGCAAAAGTGCCTCGTTTCTAATTCCTTTAATTCATCATTTAAGCAAACACTCTAATACATTTGGATGTAGAGCACTTGTGCTATCACCAACCAGAGAGCTATCCATCCAGCTGCATAGTCACTATCAAATTTTATCGAAATACACTGACCTACGGGCAATTTTACTAGTCGGAGGAGACTCTTTGGATGAGCAGTTTGGGGCATTCAGTAGTAACCCGGATGTCATATTTGCTACCCCAGGTAGGCTACTTCATATTCTTGTGGAGATGGACCGGAAACTACCAGTAGAATTTCTAATCTACGACGAAGTTGATCGACTGTTTGAACAGGGATTTAGTGTGCAGTTGCACGAGATAAGTACACGTATTCCTAACAGCAGCAAACGTACAACAGGGTTTTTTAGCGCCACGCTGCCTAATAATGTTTTAGAATTCACTCAGTCTGTATGTGTTGATCCAATTCTAATAAAGTTAGACTCAGAGCATAAGCTTTCTCCCGAGTTGAATTTGGAGTTTTTTTACAGCATTCCAGAATACAAAGAAGCAGCATTACTTTACGTGTTAAGTGATATTATTAAAGTGCCAACAGGTGTTCAGCAAGTTACTAAGATAACACAATTTGCGGGAGACAAGCAAACTATTATCTTTTGTGCTACTAAACATCATGTGGAATATCTTTCACTGCTGCTCAAATCACATAACTATGCTGTAGCTCATTTATATGGAACACTAGACCAGTCTATTAGAAATATTCAAACTAGTAGATTTAGGCAAGCGCAATGCCCTATATTGATAACAACTGACATAGCCGCTAGAGGCATAGATATACCGATACTCCAATATGTTATCAACTATGAAATACCAATTCCAAAGATATTTATTCATCGAGTTGGAAGAGTAGCGAGAGCGGGAAGAAGCGGGGCTGCCTATACATTGGTCAGCAGAGATGATTTGCCGTATTTTTATGATCTTAATGAGACTTTAGGAAACACGATAGTTTATGGGGATATGGAAAAGCCCCAAATGAATGACATGCGTATTGGAGGATTTCCTAAATTTGCACTGGATAGGCTGGTGGAGTCAATTCAGCGACTTAAGGACCCTGCATTAGTAGCGTTAAAATCTTCAAAGAACCATTCGCAGTTAAAATACTCAAAATCTTTGCCAAAAGCCAGTGGTGATGCATATGTGTTTGGAAAAATATTTGTCAGCGATCACTTGAAAGTACACCTTAAACTACAAGACAAGCTCTACAATAAACCTCAGCAGGATCTGGTTGCAAGTATATTTAAATATAGACCAAAAGAGACCATATTTGAGGTAGGCTTGAGGAAGAATAAATGTAACGATAAAAAACAGCTAGCCGTAAATTCAATCATAATGAGAGACAGAGTATTGAAATCTAAAAAAAATGTAGTTAAACCAAAAGCACAATTAGATAAGGTTCATGGTTTTGATGGAATATGCAATGACTACAAGTGTGAGTATTATTTAGATTATAAGCAAGAAAAGTCAACAGATAGTATTGGATACTCGGTTATAAGAAATGCGCAAGACGTAGAAGACATCTCCTTGGCCTTGCCTGATGATGTAAGAATGCAATCAGGTATAAAACAGAAGTTGGGTAAAATGGTCTGGGATGCAAAGAAGAGAAAGTTTATAAAGATCGCGCTTGGAAAGAATAATCAAAAGTTGATTAAGACAGAAAGCGGCACAGTTTTACCTGCGTCTTATAAATCAGATAGATTTGATAAATGGAAGAAGAAAAATAATGTGCATTTGCCAAGAGATGAAGAAGCGGAGCTAAAGCAATCGCATAACATGCACTGCTCTGCTAACACACTTGGCAAGAGTACAGAATTTAAGAGAAAGCATGGAAATAAAAAGCTCAACAGCTTTAAAGCAGGCGCTGGATTAAAGTCAGCAACAATGATAACAAAAGATAGAAAAGTTAAGGAAAAGTTAAAAATGAGAAATGGAAGAAAGCCGAAAGGAAGAAAATAGTAAATTCATGAAATTCTATTTGTGAGCAGTACCTCTTAACCTAAGATGTTTCTATGAGTCTGTGTACTTTTGTACCACCTTTAGATAGACAAAGCTGATTTCTAGAAATATAATACAATCACGGATTCTTCAATTAAAAACAGGTATACAGATAGAGCCATTATTCATCTCAATCAACCGCTATTGCCACGTAATTTTGTGATGTCTCCATCAATGATTTTCAAACTGTATCCCATCCGTTATCCATTACAGAACGGTTAGAAAATTTATAATCAGAATTATCTTATCAAGCAGGTAGCCAGAGCTAGGTAAAGTGTTAGATGCTTAAAGGAGTTGCTAGCTTCTCTTTTAAGGCGCTAGTGTCTTGAGAATTATGTTTGCAAACTAGCCAAATATTTCAATGCGTCTGTCATCAAGCAGTCGGAGAAATAGGATTGTATGGGACACTAAATATAAAAACTAGACCAAGTCGTCTTTAAAGGAGGTGCTCTATAAGGAGGAAATACTATTATTAATAAAAGTCCTTCTTCTTTCATTAATGTCATTCCCTAAGCAAAAGGTGCAACCAATCTGATTAATTTAATTTAATTTACTAGTTAATACACACTTGAAATAATGCTTCAAACTGTTTCAGAAAGTTAGTCTGGTTTTTATATTTGATGTCCCGTATGTTTAAATGGTCTAAAGTTTTGCTTTCTAAAGTTATAAAACATCGTATAAAGTTGTGTAGCCACGTATAAGAAACCAGCTTAGCAGTTAACTCAGAATGGGCTTTTATGAAACAGTCTCGAAGGACCCACCCCGACATGAACTTGGAGTCATTTTCTCAAAGACTGTTTCATGCCTCCGACATTAGACAGAGAGCGCCAGGTGCAACAGCTAAGACGGCGGTATGGAAACAATCTAATAGAGTTTGATTTAGAAGATGCAACTCTTTTGAACTTTACAATAGCTTGCTCAGACCCTGAGCATAATACCGAATCTCTTCAGGTGGCATTTAAGGTTCCTTTTGACTACTCAGCATCCTGCAATAAAATTGAAATGAAGATAGTTGAAAATAACATTGGAGATTTAGCAAAGAGCGAGTTAGAGAACCGTTTTAATTTGATCGAGCCTGGTCTAACATTGTTAGGATATACCAAGTGGATAGATAGGCAACTTCCATCTTTATTTGAAAAGAAGATTAAATTCATAACGCCCGATTCTAAAGTGTTTGAACCAAGAATGACTATATCTCAACCCATAAATTTTGGCGCAAATGAAAGTGAATCTTGCATTCCAGATGCGTTGTCTGAATCGTCGTCTGCTACTTCTAACGAGAATGAATACCAAGGCGATAATTCAACTCAACATAGAGGAACCATGTTGTCATTTCCGGCAGTGGAGATGAAAAACATTGCGCTGTTTGACATATTGAATCTGTCTATTTTAGTTAAGTGCTCCAAGTGCAAGGCATCTATAAAATGTGAGAACATTTGCCCCAAATTTAGTTTAACACCAAACACTCCCACTGCAAACAAAAGATCAACATCTTGTGCCATTTGTGGCAATATGTGCCAAATTGTCTACCGACCGACCTTTGGCTTACGTGGCCAGGGTAGATGTGGATACTTAGATTTTGTCAATGTATTAGCGTTTATAGATGTTCTGCCTAGTTCATATAGAATACAATGCGAAGAATGTAGCTCCATTTTTATTATTAAGAGATGGTTTTACAGCACGTTATTCAAATCTAGATGTAGGGAATGTCACCGTGAGATGGAGTTAAACTTACTGCATTTTTCCGTCCTAGTCATTGGTGCCTTGTCGTCCTCAAAGGATCTAGGAAGAGGCGTTACAATCTCTCAAAAGAGTCAAAGACTAAAAAAAGAAGAAGGTATAGTTTTTGGACAGCCCTTGCCTAAAAACGGGGCTTGTACACATTACAGTAAGTCTTTTAGATGGCTTAGGTTTCCATGTTGTGGCAGAGCTTATGCTTGCGATATATGTCATGATAAAAATGAGGACCACGGATGGTTGCATGCGCCTAAACAAATATGTGGATTTTGTTCCAACGAGCAAAACTCTAACTTGAGCATATGCAAATCATGCAACAAAGAGATGACAAAATCTAATACAAGTGCATTTTGGGAAGGTGGCACAGGTACTAGAGATGTTACTAAAATGTCAAAGAAAGACAATAAAAAGTTTAAAGGACGTAGGAAAGTCAAATCAAATGCTGCAACTAAGAAAAACAAATAAACAAGGGTTGCTTTAACCACTGCATCCTGATATTGCAAATAAATTATTTCCTATTATAAGGAGGACACAATGAAATTGCCAATTTTTAAAACTTTGCCAAATGTCTATGACCCTAGTGAAGATTCATTCTTGCTTATGGATGCATTAGAGATCTTAAAAGATATTAATCCTGTGGTTGTTGTAGAGGTTTGCTGCGGTACAGGCACAGTGGGTACTTTTGCGAAATATCTGTTTCCAAACTCCCACATAATTCTTAGTGATAAGTTTATAGATCCATGCGTCAACGCGAAAAATACACTCTTAAGAAATAACTTATTGGCTGATGTTGTTCAAATGAATCTTGCAGACAATTTTAGATTTGGCACCATTGATTTGTTAATATGCAATCCACCTTACGTGCCCAGTGAATCTGAGCTATCTGGAATAGATGCGGCTTGGGCAGGCGGTTTGTACGGATGTACTGCAGTAACTGTCCCATTGCTACTTCAAATTAACCGGATATTATCGTCTCAAGGTCAGCTTTTGTTGTTGCTGTTAAAGGTTAATTTGAAGTATGATTTGTTAAGGCTATGCAATGAAAACAATCTTTCCTTCAGTTGCGTTATTGAAAGACAATGTGGAAGGGAGTTCTTATTTGTGTTTTCCATCAAAAAGCTGAACATCGCTTAATGTTAATGCATTTATTTATTCTGCATTACCAAAGAATATGCATATACAAGTTACATTGTCTTCCTCCTTAATTTTTTGCAACTGCTTGACAGCATATGATATCAAATGCCGAACGCACTTCTCGGCTTGAATTGGCGGGGTTGTCTTTGTGTTTTCTATCTGCTGCTCATCTTCCGCCATTCGTGAGAAATATCTACCACACACTTTTGCAACACCTTCTTTACTGATTGCATCCCACAACCCATCACTGGCAACAACAATTGCAAAGTCGCAGGTCTCCTTAACGCTATTAAACACCCATTCGTTGTCCTTCTTGCTCCATGCATTAGACAGCTCTATTTTAAACTGTTGAATCGATGGAATGGCAGTAACGCCAATAGATTCCGCGCATTCATCACCAAATGATCGAGTTACTGCTAACCCTGGATATGGTAGTGTAGATTTGAACACGCGCAAAGGGCCCTCTAAATTAATTAATAAACTACGTGGATCTGTTTTTTCAACCCTGCCACCTCTGTTTTCTATTCTAGCCTTTTCTTCCAGATCTTCGCAATTATGGTTTTTTGAAGCATAGCGAATCTCAAAATTAGACTCCGTCTTCTTGCATATAATCAAGGTCGAGTCGCCGACATATCCACACGTAACTACACCATTGTTGTTTACTAGAACTATAGAGCAGGTGGATCCACTCATATAACAGTCTATTTTACTTTGCCTTAGTTGTAGTTCCATGTGATGAAAGCAAGAAGAAACAAGCTGCTTGTCTGTCATATCTAATATTTTGTTTTCGCTATTTAGATATGCTTCAAGTGTTATTCTTAAAAATTCGGAAATATCACCGCCGTTACCTCCATGACCATCCAGTATAGCGTAAATTGATTTGTCTTGAAGTTCTATTATAAGCATCCTGTCCTGCTGATATTCTCTACCGCCTTGGTTTGTTTTGGCTGAATAAACTTGGTACATTTTAAGATAAATATCTCGATTCGTTTCAACTTTTTAACATTAATGCAAATGGGACACCAGTATAAAAACTAGACTAACTCGTTTTTAAAGAAGGTGCACCATACAGAGGAAATGCTATCATTAATAAAAGATCTTCTATTATACCAATTTTCTTTCATTGATTGTATTCCTCTTTTTAAAATAAAACTAGAAGACCCTGCATCTCGTTCAAATATATGAGGTCTTTGAGCATCTAAGCAAAGGGTGCATTTTCTT
>JADGIF010000085.1:0-21935 GCA_018985225.1 Amoeboradix gromovi
TCTTAATGCTTTGGCATTGGCTCTAACGTACATGGCTCGAGGGCTATATGTTGGCTTATTAGAGACACTGTATGTCCTTGGCATTTCGCGTCTTGGATGCATGTTATTTCTCTAATTTCAGGCCATTCTCAGCTGCTCTTATATTAGAAAGCTCTATGGCAAAATCTGCCTTATTTTAGGCCTTGTAATTTCCTTGAAGGTTTCAGAACTAACTTCATTGAATGTATTTACGATATCAAATAAAAGCTGTAAACCATTTTATAGAAAACCAACGTAATCATTCTCTATCTTCGCAAAAGATGGGTTGACTGTATAGCTTAGTAGCATAATGCTAGTGTAATGAAAAGATTTTAACAGCTTCTAATTCTTACTCATAAAAGATTTGCTATTTAAAGTTCTTTGTCTATTTTCCTTTGATATCCCAAGTGATGAAGAATCCAAATATATCGTACTTTAAATCAGTTAATTTTTCGACTCAATCTAGTTTTTATATTTGATGTCTCCTATCTTTATAAAAGCTTAAAAATTGTTTTTTGAATCTCGTTTCGAATGGTAAACTCAAAACTAATTCCAATACTAAAACCAAACACTCTAAATCCTGAACATTCCAAGTTCAAGACACCTATGAAGCCAAAAGCCAGTGATAAAGACCCATTTGATAGACTTTCAGCATATAATGTAAATCAAATATTACATACTCATATCCAAACGCGTAAAAAGATTTTGCTGGACTGTAGATACCCTTTTGAGTTTGATGGAGGTCACATACCTTTTGCTCTGAACTCTCATAACCCAAATGAGATGTTGGACATGCTTTTTAATTTTGAACTCGTAAGCAAAAACTGCGACATAATACTCCATTGCGAGTTCTCGTCAAAGAGAGGGCCTGATATGTACTTTCTTTTAATTTAGGGCACTACTGATCAGAAAGTACGATCGCCAAAAAAATAAAAATAATTATCCCATGTTGGATTTCCCTAATATATACATATTAGAAGGAGGATACAAAGCATGGTATGTACTTTATGGATCAAATTATAACTGTGGATACTTGCAAATGAACAACTTTCTATATAGAGAGCAATTGATAAAATGTGAACGGGAAAGAAAAAGCTGGATGAGTGAATCTTTATGCGCAATAGAGAACAGAGCTCATATGAAATTCATCACTCCTTCCCCAATGGTTTCTGACAAAAACATTTGGGATACTAGTCCTTTGAGCAGAATAGGCTCCCCTTTACCCATGCGTAAAACTTATGATGAATCGCCATTTCATATACGTAGAAGTACTAACGACAGCGATATGATGGAATTTTAATAAATATGTTTTAATACTGTAAACATTTTAAAGGAGTTCACATATAATATATGAAACAGTTAAGGAGTATCTCTTTTCCTTTTTACAATACGCACTCAGATAAACAGCGAATAAGATACTGAAAGAATATTGCAATGAATTTATTGAAATACAATTTTTAAGACCATGACCTTTTCAAAAAATTCAATGGGCCTTGGCGTTTGATTTTTGTGCAAATTATTTTTGTGTTGGTAAAAGCTGGCTAATGTATATCCAACTAGAATATGAAGCTACCTGGCCGTTAAATAGCTGGTACTAGAGGAATTTCTTGGCTAATATGTCAGTTTTTGCTAAATTTTAAAGTTTGTCTTTTGCTTTTCTCAGGCTTGACATACTCTGTGAAAAGTAGACTCTGGGTGTAGCTGGATAGGCAAAAAGAAAAGAAACAATAATAAAGATGTTTACATGCCAATTAAAAGGCACCCAAAACTAGTTTACCAGTCTTGTCAAGCAATTGCACTGACATAAGCAACAAACACAGAATAATTAGTGCAATCAACAAGATAGCTCCAACATTGTCATCTGCCATGAATGCTATAAACTGTTGTTGAATTCTAGAGCAAATATTAATAACGGGCTAATGAGCCTACCTAATGATCATCCAGAAGAGCAGCTAGTATTCAATATTTCCACATTTATTTCTTGCGTAAATAGGGTCAGATTATCTACTGGGGACAAGCTCTATTATGCAATAACTAACTTCGCCAACCTCTTAGATGAGTTCCTAATTTCCAGACCAACTGGGAAGGTATAGGAATGTGTCAGCATACTATGCTCTTAGAAGCAAGGTAAAGGATAACCAATATTGAACTTGAACATTTCAGACACGCCAGCAATGATTATCTCAAAAGTCAAATGTTCAAGGCAATTAAAATCCAAGTATCGCATTAGAAAAGCGAAGAAATATCGGTTTAAATGATTCAAAATTGAGCAGAAGATTGTGGATTTGATGCCTAACGAGCTGTATTGGGTTACGTATAGCTGTGAACATAGAAGCAAAGATCTAAGTGAAGAGTGGGATTAAGTGATTTTCTATGGTGACGAAGACTATCAGCAAGACAAAGAGGGCGACTGAAGCATCTCGAATAAGAAACTGATGCATGTTTTCCGTAGAAGGACATTGGTCTTACTCATTTCTATCTTCTTAACATCCAAAGACGGCTTCAACTGTCATGAGAATAATGACATAAGGTCATTCATTTGATCTCGTTGAATCTCAAGGTTACGCCAGCGTGATCGATGTGATTGCATATTATTAAACCCTTCAAGTAACAAAAAGTAGCGGCGTTAGGTCTGAATGGGAAAGAACAGGAACCTGTAAAGAGGAGCCACCTAGTTCTTAGATTATAGACTACTAGATATTGTACTAGGTTAGATCCACCGTCTTTAGACATTTGTTGTTCAAAGGCTGTCTAGTTTTTTACTGTGAATCCTAGTCCCAGGGTGTTATATACAAGTCTCCATTTTTAGAGCCATTGAATTTAATTGATCGAACCATGTATGGTGATTACATGAGATACACAGCTCCGACATGCTCTGTTCTCAGACTTTCAAATTGAGTAAAATCTTGGATTCTCTTCTTTTTTCTCCATGAAAATGGGTCGAGGCCTCTAGCAACGTTTATTCAGCTGTTTTGCAAATCAGGAGATAAAGATGCATGAGGGCTCCATGCAGGTAGCCGTTGACACAATCACCATATGGTACTAAGAGACTTCGTGATCTATGTGCTGCTGTAGAGTCTATAATTGCCAACTTGACTGGCAGTACTCGTGCAATATATGACAGCAAGGCAGACATAGTTATATATGTCGTTGTCGAATCCTTCTTTAGGGTATCGGAAGAGTGAGCAACCGCTGTAATGAAGTTTCTGGCTGTTGCTTTCACTGAAAATTCCTGATTTTCTCTTAATCCAGGCTTTGAAGCAGGGCTGCAAATGGTAGAATTAAATAAACTTTCAATCTTATTTGTGTCTCAAGTGATCAACGTAATTGTTTAGATTGAATTTTCAAGAACAAATACTTCAGATATCGGAGTTTGCTGATACTGAAGCGACCTATGTATATGCAGGTGACATATTGTAAGATCTATCGGCGTTTGACTAAAGCGATAAAGCATTATCATAATAATTGAAGATTCCTGCTATAATTTTTAATGACATACCCGCAACAGCTCAATAATACCTGCTAGATTAATCTTAGGAAAGATCTGCTTTTTAAAATCAAACGTTATATGGGACATGCAATGACATTCTGGCCTCATCGCTTCTTTGAAACACTCCTTAATAAAATCGTATTTAAACAAATCTTGTTTTTGTTTCCTTCAAACATGTATAAAGTCTTAAAAGCGAAATATTCAAAAGAATTACTCAATATTCGTTTACCTTTACGTTATGGTGCTAATATAGATGATCCCATTCTATATGGAACACCTCCTAGAAAGAAACAAAAATTACTCAAGGACCTATATCAAAAAGAAGAATTAGAAGAACGATATGAAATATTCAAAGATATTGATAATAGACCCTGTCTTTCAAATTATGATACAAGAAAATCAACCATCTCAATGACATTAGAAAAGGCATTGTTTCATCAAGGTGGAAAAATCAAGAGGAACAAATTGGATCGTGTTGTTTCAGGAATTTCTAAAGCATCCTTTTGGGTATATTTGTTTTTGAATTGGTACACACAGGAAACTAGTGATTTATATCCAATTGCGGATCAATGTCAAACGAGTATCACATTTCTTCTATACTACTTTGTCCATTGTGAAACTAGAGGTAGGAAATTACATGGATCTAAAACACATTTACTTTTGAATCGCTTTGCTACGATGTATCCTAATTCAAGACAAATTGATTTAAGTGATATTAAAATTGATTCGAATCTATTCAATAATACAGCAACATCTATTATGAATGCGTGTAAACTTTATCAGAAACTATTGAATGAAGATGATGAATTTTATATCAAGAAACTTCAAAAAGCTATTGTAAGTGGTCAATTCATGAGATGGGAAAGAGCTCATATCACACCAACCAAAAACATGACATATGAATTATATGCTAAATCAAGGAATATTTCTAGAGCCTTATTTACATTAGAATTCAGATATAATATCAACAAGAATGTGAATCAAGAGAACCATAATACTCATTTTAAATTCAAATGGTTACGAAAACAAGTATTTAAAAGAGATCCTAGATGTGCTGATATTTATATGTATCCAACATCACAATTCAAAGTGGATCGACTCACTATTGATCTCAAGACCATGCAATCTTTATTTGGAAACAAAACAGAATGGAAGGATCATTTTGATACAACAAAGATGGGTATCAATCCTTTATTATTAACAACCATGAAAACCATCAAAACAGATGGATTTACTGTACAGTTTGTCTTTGAGAAACAACGCCAGGTCCAATATATGACAAAACAACGACCCAGCTTTCCGTTTTATGAATGGAATACAAAAGAACCTGGTCCATATGAAAAACTATGTCCTCAAGTCGATTATCCTGATGATAAACCACGCTTTGATAACATCAAGAGTTGTCCATATTTACCAAAGAAACATGGGATACGCTTTCTGAATACATTAAATAAAATGGCTATTGATCAAATTAAGAAAGAACATATGGTATGTGTTGATCCAGGTATCAAGTTAGTGTATTGTGCCAAGGCAGGTCAAGATATTGTCTCTATGTCTAATGGTAGACATCATCATCTACTCATGTCAAAACCTTTTAGAAATTATGATCAAAAACGTAAAAGAGGTATTCAAACTCAATTAGATTTATTAAGTATGACAAGACGTCTAGATGACTATTTAGAAGCAGTGAATCATGTTTTTAATGATCTTTCTAATGTCTTTGGAGATTTAGAATATAGAAAATGGCGTTTTAGAAAGGATGGACTTCGTCGAAAGATTGATGATTTAGTATACATGGAATTAATGACTGGTAAGAAACAATGTGCTAATTTCTATTTTAATGATAAAAGAAGAGCTAAACAGACATTTAAAGTCAAGGATCATGAACATAGAAATATTTATTGGGGTGATGGAAGTTATGGCCATGGGAAAGTAAATGCAGTTGTTCCAAACAAACGATTGATTTATGCATTGTGTAAGAAAGCTAGAGTCATCATCACACCAGAATTCAGAACATCGAAACTGTGTTGTAAATGTCATCACATCTTACCCACCAAAATGGTAGACATCAATGGTCAAAGACAACGTCAATGTACAAATTGTCTCGTTGTAGTTGATAGAGATGTGAATGCCTCTATAAAAATAGAACAAGTTGTTAAAAGTTATTGTAGAACCTATGAAAAACCAGAATGGCAAGAATTAGACTTTGAAGCAACAACACCTTCGGGATACCCATTATGTACATCAATCGAACCCCCTATTCATGATAGGGTTAGTTTCTGATTGTATGTCTCATATGTGATTTCTTAACAGATAAGGCATCAAGTGTAAAAATTAGACCAATTGCTTATCAAAATAGATTTCATTAAATTGAAAACAATAACTTTATTGATGCTCTAAATTGCACAAATAATAGCTGCATTTATTTAATAGTCTTCATACATATGAATTAATTTAAAGTAATGTTTTTAAAACTAATAACCAAATCGTCCCAAATGAATTCCTTTTTAACAGAGGTAGCTATTCTAACATGCTGCATCAAATCCATGACCCTAAGGGATTGAGCGTGTACAACAATTCCAAAAGAGTGGGATTTATTTGGATTGCCTTCATAGAGTGAGAAATCAGCCCCGTAATTAAATCCGTTTATCTTAAAACCAACAATATCGCTATTATCTTCAACTTTTTCCCCTTCAACAACGTTACGACTTGCAAAAGGAATAACGTTATTAGGATACCTGTAATTTAAGCCAATGTTCCATTTGAATATAGTGTATTTGGGAGATCTAGTAAAATATGGATGCCTATCATTCAATGATCCCCAGGAAATAGGCAAAAGCTCATATTTACTAGAATTGTATTTGTCTGCTTCTGAGGTTGAATTTGTTTTCTTAAGTCTATTGTTGTAGCATTGGAGTAAATAGCCATCCCGTACAGCAATGGACATGTATTAAAGTGATGTATGACACAGGGAGGAAAGTTTGTTGAATATGTAGAGATTGAAGGTGAGAAAGTAGCGCATTTCGTTATTAACGATGTACAAAATAGATATCACTTGTCTAAACCATCAACATTAAAGGAAATCGGGAAGCTAACAAAGACAGAGTTGCATTTGAAAGGGAAATATGCGCCTGATAGAGAAAGTGCAACGATATCTGAACCAGCACTTTACATTCAAATAACAGGCCCAATTGATAATGTAAAAAAAGCAATTGAGATGATTTACAACGTGAAAGATAAGACTTCTGAACAAATGATGAAAGAATTAGAAACAGTAATTCCGCTGAATATGAAGGAAGCGATCCTAGACTCAGCCTTTAATATAAGACAGAGACTAGTCGGCAACCAAGGAACATACTTCAAATATATTCAAAATAAATCGTTTTGCACTGTACAGTTGAAAGGGTCGAATGAAAAAGATTATTTGGGGATACATTTGATTGCACCATCTATAGAAATGCTTAAGAAAGCCGAGGATTTAGTGAATGACCTAATAAGTACAACTAAAAGAGAGTATGAGAGATTTGTAAAAAGAAGAAATCAATCTTTGAAATCAATGCAAAGCATTGAGCAAATGAACAATCGTTACTACATGCCACCTCAATAAAATAAAGGTGATTGGTTAAAAATTAGAATTTTCTTTACATTTTTGTAAATAGCTTCTTTCGCCGAGATGAAAATGGAAAACCCTCTCCAATTTTCAAATAAAAGGAAACTTAATGAGGACCAGGAACAAATAGTGATCAAAAGACAAAGAAGTAACTGTATTGAACCTTTAATCTAGACTGAATAAATAAGTCTATATTAATTTCATTTTGTTAAAATAAATTTAAAACTACTTTTAGTAGAATTCTTAGTTTAATAGCATCAGATGACCATGTTATTAATCATGTGACATATGGTTTTCTGTTTTTTATATAAAACTCCGCGCTCTGACCATCTGTTTGGAATCATGTCTTTGAAGTTTTCAAGCTCAAGCACTCTACCTAGCGTGGATAGTAGAACTGGCAAGCAGATTATTCAATTATTCTCTCCTACCAAGGCCTTGAATATTAAAAACTCACGTGAAGATGGGTTTTATATTATGGATATGGGTGTAATTGAGGATCAACACGTACAGTTTATTGATCTAATGCCTCGCGTCAAGCCATTCTACGCTATGAAATGTTTTCCAGATAGATACGTAATTCATAAATTAATGCAACTAGGCTGCGGATTTGATTGCGCCTCTCTTGAAGAAATCAAAACTGTGTTAGAAATAGCGGATGGCAAGCATGTTGACATCATTTTTGCGAATCCTTGTAAGTTGATTTCTCATTTACAATTTGCAAAGGACCATGGTGTCAATGTTATGACTTTTGACAATATTGACGAATTATACAAAATCAAAATGGTTCATCCTACTGCTCAATTGGTTCTACGTATACGAACGGACGATTCCAAATCAAAGTGTAAGTTAGGAATAAAATACGGTGCTCAACTCTCTTCTTCTGCTGAAATACTTTTAAAAGCTATGGAATTGCAATTACGTGTAATTGGTGTCTCTTTCCATGTGGGTTCCGGCTGTTTTGATGCCTCGGCATTTAGCGATGCTATTAAGGCATCTCATCAAGTGTTTCAAATCGCCGCTTCTTTTGGTCTGAATTTTACTCTTTTAGACATAGGAGGTGGTTTTCCAGGCAGTAGAACTGACAGTTTATCTATTGAACATGTCGCTAGAACGGTTAACCCATTGTTGGACCAATTATTCCCAAACTGTGCAATTATTGCTGAACCTGGTAGATATTATGTTAGTGCTGCTTGCACATTGTTTACGACCGTTATCGGTCGTAGAGTTGTACATTATGAAGGTGAGGATCTTGGTGACGATGCCATGACTCTTCCTAGTATTCCATTACCAAAGGATCAAATTGAAAATGAAATTACAAATTATGAGAACGTGCAAAAGGGAGATGTTATCAATGCGTCACAAGTAGTCCGTAATGAGCAGCCAGGATTCATGTACTACATTAGTGAGGGAACATATGGAGCGTTCAATTGCGTGTACTTTGATCACGCAGAAATAGTGCCTAAAGTACTAACACGCTACCATCAACTAGTAGATAATGTATTGAACAGATTAAACGTACCTCGCAGTGCTATTGAGTCATTTCAAATGTAATTTTTATCTTACTTAGTGTACCTGAGAAACCATTTTTAAACTCATTGTCTCCTATAATGGATTGCGATGCTGTATTCGCATGCAGTATCTGGGGGCCTACTTGCGACTCAATGGATTGTATTAATAAACACTGTGAATTGCCAGAACTTGCAATTGGTGATTGGATGTATTTTGAGAACATGGGTGCTTATACGCATGCATCAGCGAGTGAATTTAACGGATTTAAGAAAAGTAGAATTATTTATATCCAAGATGGCCAAATTTATGAAAAAGCATTACAAAGCCAAAAGTTAGACTCTGCTTATCAAGAATAATAATAAATAGAGTATTTAGAAGGACTTTATTTATTGTATATTAGCCTTAAATGATTTAAAAGCCTAGAAGAGATGCCAGGAAAACCAAAAGTTGAAAACATTGAAACTACTTTGATCAAAAGCAACACCAATGTAGGATGGTTTTGAAGAAACTGGACAATATAGTTCATGAGGCTTGTGTTAACAAGTATAGTGAATGCAAAAATAGCTTGTTCTAATTTAGACAATGTGTTATTGATAATATGATACCAAGGTAAATCACTGCAGTTATTTTGGAATTTGTTTTTACCCATGCTGTATATCCTACCCAGTGTTGATTCTGTATGTACGCTCTTGAATGAGTATTCAGATACGGACTTGCGAGAACCCATAGACTCCAACTGTGAGAAATATAAATTCAATTCAAAATTTAGTTTAAATCAGGTTTTAAGTGTTTATTTACTTCAACGTCGGCATACTTGTATCGGATTTGGTTGATGATATGTCTTCTGTTCTCCACAATGATGTTATCGTCTTTGTTGTAGTATAAAAATCAATTCCCTTTCTTCCATAAAAGTTCGTATCTCCCAAAAAAGATCCTCTGCTTCCTGTAAAAGAAAACATAGGAACAGGCACAGGAATGGGTACGTTTATTCCAATTTGACCAACATCCACTCTATCTTGAAATCTTCTTGCATTTGCCCCATTAGTGGTAAAGATGGCTGTCCCATTTCCATACTTGTTCCTATTTATTATGTCGATACTTTCGTCTAGTGTTTGTGCAAACAAACATACTAAAACAGGTCCAAATATTTCCTCCCGATAACAACGCATATTGCTCTTTGCATCCATTATAATTGTTGGGCCAAGAAAATTGCCCTTTGGGAAGCCCTCTACTGAATAGTTTCTACCATCAAGGATTATTGTAGCGCCTTCTTTTTTAGCAGATTCAATAATATCCTCGATTCTCTTTTTTGATTCCTTGCTAATAACAGGACAAACATCTGTATGCTCTTGAAAACCTTCGTTTACTTTTAACGCTTGTGCTCTAGATTGCAGTTCCGGTATCCAGTCTTTGGAGTCTCCAACAAAAATCAAGGTTGGTAAAGCCATACATCTTTGGCCTGCAGCACCGAATGCAGCTCCAACTATGGCATTGAGTGTTGCATTTTTGTTTGCGTCCGGCATAATCACACCGTGGTTTTTTGCACCCAAATTAGCTTGAACACGTTTACCGTTTAAACTTCCACGGTTATAAATGTGAGTGCCTGCTTGGTCGCTTCCTACAAAGCTGAGTGACCTAATAGCTGGTGCATCACATAAGAAGTTGACTGTGTCTGAACCACCATGCACAATCTGTAAAACGCCGCTTGGGACTCCACTCATTTCAGCTAATTCAGCTAAAATCATAGAGGCAGTAGGCGTCTTTTCACTGGGCTTAAGTAACATAGAATTTCCACACAGCAGTGCATAAGGAAACATCCACAGCGGAATCATTGCTGGGAAATTAAAAGGGCAAATTGCAGCTGTGACTCCTAGTGGTTCCTTGATGGTGTAAGTATCCATATCTTTAGAAACAGGCAAGTGTTCACCAAGTAAAACACTAGCATTACAAGCTTGTTCGACTACTTGCAAACCACGGAACACATCACCTCTAGCATCAGCAAATGTTTTACCTTGTTCAGTAGTTATAGACCTTGCAATTCTATCAAGATTCTCTTTAATCAAGTGCTGCAATTTGAACATAACTTGTTGGCGGTGTAAAATACTTGTTTGTCTCCATTCTTTTTGAGCAACCATCGCACCTTGTAGCGCTTCATTTAGTTCAGAAGCAGTGGCTTGTGGAACTTGAGTAACAAGTTCTTGAGTTGCAGGGTTCAAAACGTCGAATCTCTTTTTAGGATTTGCTTTGAAAGTACCATTTATGTAGTGAAATGTTTGCAAGCATCTTTTGGAAAAAGAAAACATTGGAGGTTTCATTTTTAAATAACACAATCCCGCTATTACTTTAGCTTTTCTGGTCGCAAAGATTCAAAATAGGAATCAGATAGCTACTTTAACCTAAATAATTCAGTATAAAACTGTAAAACCTAGACTACTAACTCTTACAGAACCACCCATATTTGGTCACTTGTATACTAGGCTAAACAGCTATCAAATTTTGTAAAATAATAATTTATCGAGAGTTTGTGTGTATTTTTATGCATGAACTTTCCAATTTCTCCAATACTTCAAATACTCGATACTCTTCATTTTCGCAAATGGTAAATCAAATCTAAAGAAATAACTAATAGGTACAATTATATTCATCAGCGTTGAGGAGCTGGTCCAAACATAGAACTATTAGATGTCCTTCAACCCATCATCAAAAGAGACCAACGATAAAAATAAACCTGTAAACTATTTATTTGATAATTCGTATGACTAGGAAAAGCTATCGTATATGATTGGTCTTTGTGGCAGCAAGGAATATACATCAGGTATACACATCCTTATTCAATCCCGCCTCAGGGTAGTGAAAGCGTGAGCAATCACTGTAATGTAGCATCTAGCATTGCTTTTTTCTCTGTGGAAATTCTCGATTTTCTCGGATATCAGGACTTTTAACGAGGAGTCCGAACCCAAGAGTATTTCTCCTACTCAAAAAGATGCACACGGTTGTCAAAGTTAAAAAGTCATTGGTAGACCAGGTAGGACCAAAAGAGTTATTGCGGCTGCATGCAACAAAAAAAATGCGGGCGTAGCTGCTCAGAACATGAAAGATTCCGCCAATAAATTCATATCACAATCATTATTCTGATTATATCATACTTCACAACTGGGACACCAAATATAAAAACTAGACTAACTCGTTTTTAAAGGAGGTCCACCATACGGAGGAAATGCTATCATTAAGCAAAAGGTGCATTTTCTTAGACGGTACTCTTTTCTAGAGTCATTTTGTAATGTTATACCAACATCATTACTCTTATCTATTCTAGTTTCTACAGAGTAATAGTGATATTCTGTTTGAAGTAAAGATTGGATGAAAGAGTAAGAGAATGGCTGTACAAAATATTTATTTTCCTTTTATACTCGTCAACTGCGCAACTAGCTGAATGTCCACTCGCCTCTTAAATCAATAAAACTAATAAAGCTGAAATAATGTCCAAGTTGGTACAGAAAGTTAGTCCAGTTTTTATATTTGATGTCCCTTTTGTTAGTTTTAGCAAGGGGCGTCCTATTTTCATAGAATGAGTGTCATTATATCTTTTTGAGCTTTTCCTTGTAAGCTTAATCAGAATTAAGCCCTATGGATGGCATTCGGAGCATTACTTTTAATGTCTTTTAACCTGTCCTTGAATGTACTCCATATCAACTTCCATTATCTCGTAGAAAATGTCATCCGGCAGGTCATGATAAACTCCAGTAAATCCTGCACATTCAATATCATGGCACATTTGATAATAAATGCCTAATTTAGTATCTACAACATAGTAAATACCATTGCTTTTATGCTGTCTATTAATTCTTTCGCAGTATCTGTCACCGACTATACCCAACACAATTTTACCTTGTTTTTTCATTATTTTATTGACATGGCCTTTAACCTGGCTTCTCATATAATCGTCAAATATAGCACTACCGGAGCCTGCAGTTGAATTAAATTCATTGTACTTGATATGTTTTCTAACCTTAGTAGATGTAGCTTTATGCTTTGATGGAATTATTAATATTTCAGTCTTTTCATTAAATGGGCAAAAAGTTATTAGCGTACTTTTAAAGACTTTCAAGCTAGGAGATGTGCATGGTATATCTAATATTGCAGACTTGCCGTATTTGCAACTCAAGTACAATCTAAATTGACGATTTTTGGAGTAAACTGACATATCAAAGAACGTGGTTTGGGATTCTTCATTATTAACCAGATAAGATTTATTCAATGAAGAAGCGTAATCCATAAAGTTGTACATCAAATGCTTACAATCCTCATTAGATTTAAAATATGAGTTGCGTAAATGAATTATCAAATGAACTGAAAATTTATCACAAGTGTGAGAAGTCAATTGAACAACATCCTCAATTTTGTAATTCAGTTCTGTTTTCATGTAATGCTCCAAATCGCAAACTAGCCGGTCTAAGATCTCATTGCCATCCAGGTTCGCGTTAAATTTTGTGTAGTATTCTAAATCAAGATATAGATTACAAGGTGAGAACGGAAGAATAAGCTCATAAAAATGCCTGGACTTTAATTGAATATACATCTCATAGAAGTTATCAATGGTGTCCAACAAGAATTTCCGTCTACCAACACATTCAAACTCATAGGAAAAGAGGTACAATGACTCGGACGAGTTTATATAGTATTTGATTGCGTCATCTTGCCTATCAAAAACAAGGCCGGTATTCACTTTAACTTTCAAATTATTAGATGTTGGAGGGACCCTGTAAAAGTTAGACACTTCTACCTGTTTCATGATACATCTGAAAAAAAATGTTCAAGTAGAATTAAGTGCGGCTAGGAAGGGATTTTGAGTAGGTGCTATCTCTTCATCAATGAGGTTGTTTCGTGAATTTAATTTTGCTTTGAAACATCAAATGTTAATTGTCTTGGAACTTAAAAATGGCACAAAGACCATGAATCCTGATTATGTAGTGAAGCTGGCAAAATAAATTTTATTTAACTTTCATAAATCCAATGGGGTCTTTTCCGAGGTCTGTAGATTCAAATATCTTAACAAAATTCAGTACAGAATCGTCATTTTCAAATAAAGATAGCATCACATCAGTTCCACCTATCTTTAGGGCCAAATCTTGAATTGAATTAAGCGCAGGTATAAAATCCATATATTTTCTATCTAAAAACCAGTTGAAAATTTTAATTTGATATTTGATCATGTAGTTAACAAACAAAGGACCAAAATGATCAATTATCATATTAAAAAGCAAAACAAAATCATCTACGTCAATAAGCGCCCTCAAAACAGTATAAAATGAGTCATTTTTTATTATCCAAGCTTCTACGAGTTGTTTGTTGTAATCCAACGCAGTATGAATATGTTGCAGCTGAATTTGCCAATTTTGATCTAAAATAAGCTCAATAACTTCATCTGTTCTATTTCTTTCTATGTTTAATATTGCATGAAGCGAGTAGATTAAATTTGAGTTTATAGTTGCAAAATTTGGTATGGAAAACTGAAGTATTAATGATAAAATGTCCGAATTACTCAAATATGAGTGCGTAATTGAATACTCAACTAAAAATCGAACCAGAGTTCCTGCTTGGTCAATACACTTGTACTTTTCTGCTTTTATCTTTTTATTATTTGATGTAGCAGTGTAATGTCCATGGGATACAAAGCATCCGCGAAGTACATTTGAGCAAAAAGAGATATCTTCCAGCCGCTTGTTATCATCTATTAGGCTAAGTAAATCAATATTGGAGGTTACCATTTGACAAGTCATAATTAAGTAGTTTTCTAAATTGTGGTGAATTCCCGATTTTAGTTTCTTTATTGCTAGTTTTGATGATTTTTTAGCTATAAGTAGATCATCGGAATAATTATGATCGTCTTTTAAATGAGTTTTTACAATTGTTTGAGGTTTAATTTGATTTGAGGTATTCCAATCCGAATAATCAGTCTCATTGGCTATAGGATTTGACAAAATTTTAGCCCTCTCTATATCTTCGAGTACTTCTTGCGGAAATTCGAAGTTGTCATCAAAAAACTCATTTTCGTCCATTTACAATTATGAAGCAAAGGATAGAACTTGCAAATACATTAGGAACATCAAATATAAAAACTGGACTAACTTTCTGTAACAACTTGGCACATTATTTCAGCTTTATTAATTTTATGGATTCAAGAGGCGAGTGGACATTCAGCTAGTTGCGGAGTTGACGAGTGTAAAAGGAAAATAAATAACTTTTTGTATCCAAATTTCAAAAATAAATATTCTGTACAGCTATTCTCTTACTCTTTCAAATAAAATATCACTACTACTCTGTAAAAACTAGAATAGATAAGAGTAATGATGTTAGTATAACATTACAAAATGACTCTAGAAAAGAGTACCGTCTAAGAAAATGCACCTTTTGCATAGATGCTCAAAGACCTCATATATTTGAACGAGATGCAGGGTCTTCTACTTTTATTTTGAAAAGAGGAATATAATCAATGAAAGAAAATTGGTATAATAGAAGATCTTTTGTTAATGATAGTATTTCCTCCTTATGGTGCACCTCCTTTAAAAACGAGTTGGTCTAGTTTTTATATCTGGTGTCCCATTAATAAATAAATGTCTCAAAGGTAAAACTTCTTAGCTTACTAACATCCCGTATGTCGTCAGCTCTGCTATGGGCGACAGCGTATTGCTACAGATCCCAGTACTTTCATTCTACTCGGGAACAAGCAATATCAACGATATTCTACAAAGCGCTTCATTAATTTTTTAGTCTGGGATATTGCAATGAGCTTAAATATTTGTTTGCAATCATTATGGAAGTAACGAACTTGTCCATCTATTTTACTTGTCCATGGCTTGCCCTTTTTATGCCTCTACAGTGTCGTCCCAAAATAATTGCCAATGAACTTCTCAACGTAAGATCTAAGCACTAACTCCACTTGCTTGGTTTGCTGGTTCAGTGTAGCTACTCAGTAGAAGCCTTGCTTTGCTAGAAAATCAAGAATTTCTATAAAGAAACTAACAATGCTAGTCTGTAGTTCCAAAGTAACGGACACCGCTGGAACCCTTATACACGACCAATATGGTTACATATGTTTCAGATTTATGTTTCTTGCTACCATATGGTCTCTAACTGCTTGTAAACGGCAGTTTGTACATTATCTCCAAATACGGTTTCTTTACGATTTGGCACCTTCTATATGTCAGCCTGTTAATGGCTGATTACATTCTAGCAATCGCTTTCTTTGTTTGGACAATACTTTCACTTTTAGGCAATTTACGAGTGTGAAATTGTGTATAGAATATCACTTGCTCGTTTCCTTAGCCTTGGCCTATTTTCACTGCGATTATTTGGGTAAATTATTCACAGATGAGAAAAAGTAGACAAGTTTAGTTCAATCTTATCCGGGTTAATCTAGCTACTGGGACAATTTGACAATTACGGCATGTTTAAATGGATTTATTGTAAACTTAACCAAAAAACTCATGACTTTGTATCGCTTATATGAATCTTCTTGTCCTTCCAACTTTAATTTCTTTGAGTGAGTTCTGCGTTGCCAAAATCTGTTTTTATAATCTTCTGCAACAACCTTTTTAAAGAATAAACAAATTATGGAACTTCTAAAATGCTCATCTGCATTCATTCAGGAGATGCTATTGCACTATTCACAATATGCAGAAGAAAATTTCAATAATTTTGAGGTGTACTTTATTATGACCGGTTCTACATAAGCTATGAAATTACTAGCCTACACAGCATAGCACTCTTATTGTACCAAGTATGTGAAATGCCAGTTATTATATATACAAGCAGCACAAGTCACCATTGGAAAGTGTAACTACTAGGAAAGTTGCTATTAATATACACTCAGTGTTTATGGACTTTGACCCTTTGAACAAATTATATCTTGTCACAATGTATTTGTACAATATTTTACAATCACAACTTGAAACTATAGATTCTCGCACTTGACTACGCAAATAACACGAAAAGCAGCTTCAAATTAGTGTTTTCGTGGTTAAATGGATACACCAGATTAATACAATCTTAGCGACCTCAGGTTGGTATTGGTATTAGGGATTAGTCAAAACTGTTGCGTGTAAACGTTTTAATGTAAGATGGAAACACACGTTATTGGTTATTAAGGCACTTGGATTTACAAACTAGCATTCACATTTAGCGCGGCCGGGGGACATGTGGAACTTAAATGTTTTCCTCTGAATATTTGAAAATGATGGCAGAAATCCATACTGATTTAGGAGAAGTTGATTACGACAAGTTAGAAGCGGGTAATGATCCTATTTCACAGTTTCGTCGTGAAATTTCTTGTATTAGCTTTGATAAGAATAATATTGAATCATACATTTCCAAGCTGAGTGATTTTGGGAGCCATATCGATAAATCATTTAAAGAAAAAAAGTATGTTGTTGTACTGTCAACGCATTTAATGTCAATTGAGAGAATGAAAGACTTTAATGTAATGGAACCAAGAGAATATATTAAGCCTTCTAGTTACGATGTTTTATTAACAGATGTTAAGCACAATGACTTAATCGGACCCATTGCAGAAAGATTGGGTGTCGAGTATCTTAGCCAAATGGGAGGCGATTACAAAGAAGGCCAGAGTAATGTGCGAGGCATTTTATATGGAACGTATTACAGACCAATGGTTAATTTAGTAGTTGCAAGTAAGAAGTTTAAGAAATTTATAAATATCATTTTCCTTGTGGATACTGGGTCTCCTTGTTTATATATATGTGAGAAAGCAATGGAAAAATTGGGTTTTACAGATCATGTCCCAGAGACATTTGATCTTCTATTTGATTCTAAGACGCATGAAGCAGTGATGAGCCCATCGTTTATGGAGATTGACGGGAAACGAGAAAAGGGACACTATCATGACTTGAATCTCATTGGCGCTTCTTTTCTTTCAAAGGAGCGTGCAAGAGTTGCGATTGACTATGCGGAAAATACAGTCACTCTCTCTTTTAAATAAGTATAATTATAAATTATGATGGGCTTCAAAAATAAATGTGACTCAAGTTAAATTTGAAGTTCTGAAAGAATTAAGAGTTCGACTACTACGGCAATTCGACTAAAGCACGGCATCCGTAATAAATTGATTTATCCTAAACTGAACAAACTAGCTACTCTTGCATCGCTCAAACGGATCTTGTTTTTCTGCCCACTTTTCTTGAACAAATTATATCGTGTCACAATGTATTTGTACAATATTTTACAATCACAACTTGAATCTATAGATTCTCGCACTTGAGTACGCAAATAATACGAAAAGCAGCTTCAAATTAGCGTTTTCGTGGTTAAATGGATACACCCAGATTAATACAATCTTAGCGACCTCAGGTTGGTATTGGTATTAGGAATTAGTCAAAACTGACATGTTTAAGAAAAAGAATATAAGCAGTTTTGTCCAACTAGCAAATTTTACTGAAAGAAATCATAATAAACGACAAACTTCATTCAATCAGGAGAGTTGATTTATTTTAATTAGAATCTATTGCTTCAATACGATATGGCGACCGTTATATTACAGTTTTGAGTACCTTGCTGATGGATTTTTTGGACATGTGGTTGTTCATTATTTTTTTGTTTGTCCTCCAGTCTACTTTTCATACTCCTCGTTAATAGTCCTGATTTAAGAGAAAATCGAGAATTTCCACAGAGAAACTAGCAGTGCTAGATGCTCCGTTACAGTGATTGCTCACGCTTGCACTACCCTTAGGCGGGATTGGATAAGGATGCAGATACTTGATGTACATACTCCTTGCTACCATATGGTCTCAACTGTTGCACATATTGTAAGACCAAGAGCATACGGGTTATTAAATAAATAATTTACGAGTTTATTTTTATTGTTGATCTCTTTTGAGAACGGGTTGAAATGCATCTAGTTCTTCCATGTTTGGATCAGTTCTTCAACGTTGATGGATTTATGCTGTAACTACTAGGTATTTCTCTAGATTTGACAAATTCAGGATTGCATCCATTGATTCCATTTACCATTGTAAAAATGAAGAATATCGAGTATTTAAGCTATTGGAAAAATCTGGAAAAGTGACGAAATTATATAAAAATGCATACAAATTCGCAATAAATGATTTATTCAAGAGAACTATCGAGCTGCATCTCAGAAATATTTTACATTACTTCTATGCATTGTTCAGTTGAGTTAGGTATATTTAGTTTCAAGATACAAGCTGATCATAATTTATTGCATATTCAATTTGCAGACGCTATTCGTGATACTCCAAGTATTTTGACTAATTTGAGTGTTTTGAAACATCAAATATTTTGAATTCGAATGTATTTATTCACAGATGATCAATTTACGCTTGTCTTGGAAGTAGAAATCAATTCCAAAAAGATATACTTTGCTATATTCCATAATGGGCAGTTTATTAATTTCATCAAGGTTGATATTATCCAAAGTTCGCAGCCCAAGAAGCTACAAATTGAGGGTGTTATTGGACTATTCGAAGAGAAAGAATCGTCTAATCAACTTAATATGACTCCTTATTATCTATGTGTTGCTACTAAAATATCAAATGTTGCTCGCGACTATGATGAAATTCATAAAATTCAATTTGTTCACATTCCGAAGAAACCTACCCAATGGCTGGTTATAGACAACCTGTTACCTATCATGGATCAGCAACATCCACTCTATGATCTTGATCTTTATTTAAATGAACAACCTTTTTATCGCATATCCAAACTGAATGTTGATAATCAATATGTGTGGAATTATTCCTCTATAAAACCATTTATTAAGATATTAGACATGTACGACATAAGTCACTCTTGTCTTGTGTTTTTAGTTTTGGGATTTGTAGAACAATTAGTGGTTCCTCTTCAACAGCAGCAGATCGAGCTATCTGTAATCTCGCTTGTTAGTTCTAAACGAGCCGGTACCAGATACGCTAAACGAGGTATTGATGACCAAGGTTATTGCTCTAATCAAGTCTACTCTAGACTATTTATAAGTTTAAATTCAAAGTTCTGGTCGTTTGAATTAGTGCGTGCCAGTGTTCCTGCATTTTGGGAACAATCTGTCAATAAATGTACAATCACCCGTCCACTTCTTAGCACTCTTCCTGCCTGTTCTAACCATTTTACCCAATTGTTCAAAAACGGTAACTTTTTGTTACTAGTTAACCTTTTAGACAACAACGGGGTAGAAGGAGAGTTGAGCGATTTGTATGAAGCTCTTGTTAACGAAATGAGGCAACAGTTTTATGACTGTGAAATCGATTACATTCATTTTCAATATTCGTCGCTTGTCAAACAAGCTCAAGATGTGTACCTGTTAAAACATCTACTTCTGCCCTCCCTTTCAAAATTAAAGTACACTTATAATGCGAACAATGAATCTACTCAACAATTAGGGGTAATTCGCATAAACTGTCTCGATGTTCTGGATCGCACAAACGTCATTCATCATTTAATATTTACAATGCTACTAGAAACAATGGCTAAGGACCATCCAGTTTTGAAGGCACTGCTACAGCCTCAGGTGTTGATGTCATTCAATGAGCTGTTTGCAAATCATGGTGACATTCTAAGCAAGATTTATACAGGAACCGGAGCAGTCAAATCAAGTTTCACTAGACATGGTAAAATGACCTGGGCGGGTGTGCTAGATGACGGACTGAAAAGCATAAACAGATATGTAAATACAATGACTACAGATGTTACTAAACAAATGGTAATAGAATGGTTTATTAACAACAAGTGCATTATTCAAAATGATCTCACCGCTAGCGCGTACGCCTACTTGAAAGATCAGGAAGCCAAGTTTAAGAGCTTTAAGGAAATTGACATTTACTGCTGTACCTGGAATGTAAATGGACAGCTTCCGTATGCCGATGTTACAGGAATAATTAAAAACAGCAGCAATGCATCAATTATATGCATTGGATTGCAAGAAATTGTAGAATTGACACCAAATCAAGTAATTAGTACAGATACTGAAAAGAAGCAGATATGGCTTAATAAATTCAACGATCTACTCGCAGGCTACCATTTGCTCAAGTGTTTACAATTGGTAGGTACAGCTTTATTTGTTTTTGCTCATGATTCGATCCTTGGGGCTGTTTCCAAAGTGGACTACAAAATTAAAAAAACTGGTTTTAGTGGCATGGCTGGTAATAAGGGCGGCATTATGATATCGATGAATATTTTTGACTCATCATTTATCTTTATCACTTCTCATTTAGCAGCAGGGCAAGACCAAGTCATAGATAGACATAAGGACTTCAGTACAATTAATGAATCTATAGCAAATGTTGATAGTAAACCATGTATTATTTGGTGCGGTGATTTCAATTACAGAATTGATTTCTATACCAATGAACAAATCAAGCAGCACATTAGTCAGGGTAATCTAAATTTATTACAGCAATATGATCAACTAATTAATGCTATGATGAATGGTGTCGCATTTGGCGATTACATAGAACATCCGATTCAATTCAATCCTACGTATAAATATGATAACGGTACGGATTTATACGATACAAGTGAAAAACAAAGAAAGCCTGCTTGGACAGATAGAATTGTTTTTAAAGGAGATTTGGGTTGTTTAGAATACAATAGTTTGCCCATGCGCGTCAGCGATCATAAGGCCGTATACGCATTATTCAAGAGCAGAGTGTTAGTCATAGATCATGCAAAAAGAAGGGAGTTGCTGCAACAGTGTTTACAATCAAGTAAAGTGAAACAGGAGTTAATTGACTTGAATGATAGCCATCACAGTGATTTGCTAATCAAGACACCAGGGGATACTATGAAGAGAAGGATGAGTATGACGAAGAGAAAAGAAATAGTTCCGAAAAGATCGAGCCAGATTGGCAGTTTGATAGATCTGGAAACACCTCCAGAACTACCAAAGAGGATGGTAAGTGGAATAAACGAATTGAACATGATAAATAATATAGAGAACGTTAAACCACCACTACTGCCCAGTAGGGAGAACCTATTGATAGACATTGCAGAGCCACCAATATTACCTAAGCGTAAAGTTCCCCCAGAAATACCGCCAAAACCAAGCATGTCAAAGTCCTCATCGATAGCAGAGAAGATACAGCAATTGGGAATTGAATAAACAATTTAAGCCAAAAAGTTTTTTCTTGTTTCCCAGTAACTTGCACAAGTATATGGGACACACTCTGTAAAAAGTAGACTGGGGGTAAAAAACGGGTGACGAGATTTACCCAGTTGAACTTTTCACAGCAGTGTCTCATATTTCTTCACCTAGGCAATAGGCGAAACTACTTTATCAGTGAT
>JADGIF010000086.1:0-21932 GCA_018985225.1 Amoeboradix gromovi
AAGAAGATCTTTTATTAATGATAGCATTTCCTGCGTATGGAGCACCTTTAAAAACGAGTTAGTCTAGTTTTTATATTTGGTGTCCCACATGTACAGTGAGACAATCATCACTGAGATCAGAAAAAGCAAGGCAGACATGCTGAAATAGTTTGCACGAAGAAAAAGAGACAGATGAGAAAAATCAAATGAGTTGTTGATAAAATATGATATGAAGTGATTTACTATGGTGACTGAAGCTATAAGCATAAGAGAAAGGCCATTGAAGTATCTAAACAAGAAACCAGTTTATGCAATTGGCATGAATACGTTTGTGTTGCTCGTACTAGAGTTTAAAATTTTATTTTTCCGTAAGCGTAATAGTGTTTATTAGGCTTCTCCGATTATTCTTACTGGTACTAATCTTCTAGTCACCAATTGAAAGAAGGATCCAAAAAACAACATAGCGGCTGTCATTGTTAATGTAATAACATTGTACGGCATGGAAAAATCAGGCAGAGGAAGAGTTGTTATTCTATTGTTGCTATATAGCTTAACATCATCTATTATAAATGTAGCTGGTCTAAATAAAAACAGAAATTACCCAAAATCCAGTCCCCTATGTGCATCTGGCTTATATTCTTTATATCGTAAAAACCCCTTCTCAAATTCAATAGAGTATGTTAATCTTGCTTTGCCGGGAATTGTCAAATTGTAAATTAGTACTGCAGGCTGAATTCTATCTTTTGAGGGTAAAAAATGGAACGAATTCAGGAACTCATCGTTGGAACTTCGCAATGAAGAACGCCATTGTGAGGTGTGCAGATAAAGTCTAAAGTACCAAGGTATCTGTTCATAGTACTCGATAGTTAGTGGTTCAGAGTCGCTGTTTTCCAAAACTGTAATTAACTTACCAGAATCATCACCAAAGCCACCCAACCAGCTGGAATATTGCAGATGATGGTACTTCTCTAGTTTTACGTTTGACTTTATTGGTTTCACATCGATGTTCTTTAAATCCAGTGTTAGGTGATTCAGTCGATCATGCATATTAAATTCCTTAGACGGGCTGTATGTTATATCTAAGCTGCTTGCGGCACAAATAGTTATTTCTGATTTTGAGAGCCTTAGCAATTGCACGAGATTTTGTTCATCTTTGCGCTTAAAAACCGATTGAATAGTAATGTCTGTTTTAATACCACTAGGCGTAGATATGCTGGTTAAAGACATTCCATAATAATAGCCATCAAAGAGAGCTAGTGGATTCAACAGTTCAACAAGTCCCATCCGATTGTTACAAGGCAATAATTTAAGAAATGGAGTTAAATTCTCCGTACAGACTGTTTCTTGAGGTAGCTTACCATGGTAAAACCCTTTAAACAAGCTTACAGATTCAATGGAGTTTAGTGAAGCACAAAAAAGACCGCTTAGTATAGAGAAAACTCTATTCAACGAGGTATCTGTTTTGACTAATAAATTAGCACCAACAGGCGATACTGCCGTCATCCAATTTTTATCCAGTATCGGGGATAAGCCCTTCCCAAATTGAAGCTGCAATTCAGAAATGTTCAAAGTTTTCATTAGTTCAATAATTTGTGTACTTTGAATGTCAATGAATTTAAACATCAGGCCCACTGAGTCATTTTCCGAGTAAATTTCAATGTTAGGGTATATATTTAAGCTCGATTTCATTGCAAAAATTGTTAAAATGTTAACGAGCATATTCCGAAAATGTTTCACATTGATTTTTAACAAAAAATAAAGGGATCTGTAAAATTAAAGCAACTAGGAGAGAGTAAGTATGCAAACTAGTTTATTCTGGATTCTGCTGTTTTACACCAATATCTTTGGTAAATTGGCGATTTTTTTGAAAATCCCACTTCAGATTTAGTTTCAATGGCTTCAAGTTTCTTTCGGTTTCTTCTAAAATTTGCTCATACTTAAATGGAGGAATTTTTTTTAAATTGATATAAAATGTTTTCACTTCGGAATTTAACTTGACATCGATAACTTCAAATCTTTTCAATGGTTTTACAAGTTTTCGCTTAATCGTACAATGCGATAGATTAGGCATTAGTTGATATAATTCTTGCATAGTTTTTGGGCCTTTTTGTAATATATCAATGAACAACGCAGTAGTAGACTTGGAAATCGGTGCAGACATGTTTACTCCTTTTTATACAATTGGGACAGGTACTGTAAAAACTAGAGTAATAGATCCTCACTGAAGTGCCCACATTTCATCGCTTTTGATACACTCAAAATGATTTTATCGTTTGTTCTCTTCTGGACCTGGTATTTTACCGTGTATTTGCAGAGAGCTCCTGTTAATTAAATAAACCGTAAATTGTGATAAAATGAGCTGTATCGCTCCAATGCACTCCGTATAGGCTTTCATAGCTGCAAAAAAGTCGAATACTTTTTTCTCCTCACTTATTAACGCCTACGTTAAATGTGAAGAATTCGAAAATCATGAAGATTTCAAACCCCACACTTCTCAAATATAGACAACTTGGGGAGATACCATTTGAGCATGTTCTTGCCTACATTATTTTGAAGTACCTGGATTGATATCTCTATGGTCTTGGTGACCGCATTGCTGACAATTGACGCAACGATTGAATCCTTTCATAACGCTTGCAGCTGCTACAAGTGTTGGACACATCATATTGTTTTTGAATGGTCGCAACTCTAATGAGCTTTGAGTTCTTTTCATTTCGCATATTCTGATGCGATAAAATTGCTACAAGTCTTAGATCTGCAAAGTGTTGAATGGTGACAAAATACCAGTACCAATAAAAAGAAGTCCTATGATATTGAGAGTTTGTTTTTTGTCTTTTTCACTTTCACGTCAACGGCTCCAATAATCTCATAATCATTATGTCAAATATAAAGAAATCACTGGCAGATGCAGAACACCCTTTACCAATTATCCATTTTCTCGTGAGTCAGAACTTTGAACCAGGAGCAAAAGAAGACTCAAGAATTAAAGAATTAGTTTATTTGCAAAAGCGCAGTTGTTCTAGTCACATATTTTCCCTGTATGATATTTTTTCTATTGTGTGCCATTTGCCGTCACTATTTTTTTGCCATTTAGTTATTTCAGTTTCTGTGGTGGTTAGTAGCTCGGTTCCTGTAATATTCCATTCAATTTCTGAAATCTTACCATTCAACATTTCGGTAGCTACATCTTGCACATCTTTCGATTCATGAGGTAAGTTATAAATGTAAACCCTCCCTTCCTCAGTCCCAACGGCTACTAGATCATACGATCTTCCCATTGTTGATGAGAAAGCACAGCTAATTGGTTTGTCAGGCAAACTAGCTTCATATACCTTTGTCATGACGTTATTCACTGAGCCATAAACAACTACTGTATTTGGGAATATCACAACTATTTTGTCATCATCGGGACTGTAACTTGACTTGACAAATTCAATATGAGTTTTATTAAATTGGACTTCTTCTATTAAAGTCCATTCAGTTAGACTAATCAGCTCACTAGGTATGTAAAAGCGTAAAAACCCATCACGGCATAGCGTTGCTAATTTCAAACCAACCGACTGAGGGGCAAAATGAACAGCGTCAACAGTGGAACGAGCATCAGTGATTTTGCAACGTTCTACAAACGGAGTTCTTTGATTCGGAATCTGTTCCCATATTACTACTTCATTAGAACAAGTAGCTAGTATTGAACCAAAGTATGGGTGAGAGAGAGAGCAGTTATATACAGGTGAAATATGTGCTTTCCATTGTGTTGTCAGTTCCCAATCATTCCCGTTAAAATCATATATTAATATCTTGTGATCGGCAGTACCACATATCAATCGTTTTCCATAGAAATCGAACTCGCTACAAAGCACTGCTTCAGAATGAGTAACCATGTTATTTGTTACCACGGAGGAATAAATAATTTTGACAAGACCAAACAAATTTTATCCAGTTGGAGTTGGACAGGGCATCGAAATTTGTAAAACAATTCATTTATCGAGAACATGTATATATTTTTACATAACTGCATGGCTTTCTCAGATTTTTCTAATTCTTTAAATACTCGATATACTTCATTTCGCAATGATAAATGGAATCAGTGGATGGAATCAGTGGATGCAATCTTGAGCATGTCAAATCTAAAGAAATAACCAATAGTTGTAGTATACATACATCAACGCTGAGGAACTGGTCCAAGCATGGAACAATTAGATGTCTTTCAATGCCTAGCAAGAGATCAACGTTAAATTAGGCTGTAAACCATTTATTTAATAATTCGTATGTGATTGCCCACGCTTTCACTACCCTGAGGCGGGATTGAATTAGGATGCAGATACTTGATGTATACGTCTCTATCTATCTTCAAATGACAATTAATAAAAGTGTTACTCTCCAAATTGGTTTTCTTTAGAGTGCCACATATTGTACATGGCATCGAATTTCCATGTTTGGACCAGCTTATCATTCTGAGACGAATGTATGCTGTACCTGTTAGTTATCTCTTTAGAATTGACTTAACATTTGTGAAAAGGAAGAATATCGAGTGTTTAAGCTAGTAGAAAAATCTGGAAAAGTCTTGAAATGATACAAAAATATATACAAATTCGCGATAAATGATTTATTCAAGAAAGCAATCGAGCTGTCGTAAAGATATTAAGACGATGACATTCATGTTATCATGAAAATGAGAGATCAGATTGCGCTTGTTACAGTTGTTCACAACTACTGCAATTTTAGTAAAAAAACGTTTATTTCTGCGATTTTAGTAATCCAAGGATATTTTCGAATCTCTCAACTCGCTGTATTCAGAGTTTCCATATTCCGATTCCCGCAAACTACTTATATCCGAGTACATTGTTTCTATATTTTGAGTGTAAATTGTACTATTATCAACTGTATATTGATCATCATCCGTAAACATCGTATCTAATCCGGTCCTGTGGGTTTCTTCAGTATACACCGTGTTCAAATTAGCAGAATCTTCTGTAAACATTGTTTTGTTGTCGGTATATTCACTGAGGGGCTCCACTTCAGTATAAATTGTTTGACTACCTTCAGTGTACATGGTCTCTGGATTATCTTGGGTGTACATTGTATCAACAGGTTTACCAGAATACCTAGTAGTTGCTGAGTATAATGACTGCATGTCTCCTGATTCGAATTTAAGATCCTTAATATCTTCATCCACCTCACTCCATTGTGTTGAAGGTCTGTTGCTGTTGAATTCCGTGAACTCAGTGTAGACTGTGTTTGTTCCGTTCTCCGTATAATCTGTAAATACTGTGTTGGTATTCGTAGCGTCTGCGATATGTTTCTCGTCATATTCACTCCATTCAGTTACCGGTCTTTCTAAGCTGGCCTGTGTCTCTCTCATTTGATCCATTTTATTTGTGTGGTTGTTGTTATAAGAAACATTATTTTTAAACGTGGAATCAACATTGGCTGATTTTCTCTTTCTACAGACCAAAATTATGACACACAAGGTGATAAAACCAACTCCTATTCCCGAGGCTATCATAATCTTAGTATTAAGCGGCATTTCTGAATCCGTATTTGAAGTAGACACATCATACATTCCTGTGGATTTTAAGAAATCTGCAGTAGCCTGAGGAGGGATGTTAGGTAAACTAGTCGGAGCTATGATACTCTGAATAGCAATCTGCTTTTGATTATCAGACTCTATGCTTGGTAGAAATCTAACTACGAATCCAGTTGTAGAATCTGGCACTATTAGCTTTAACAGATCCGCTTCTGCAATTCCTGGTTTTATGCTAGGATTTGTACCTATAAATCGGAATAGTGTAGTCAGCTGACCTGCGCTGTTGTTAAATTGATCAATGCTCAACCTCGCATCGTACCACTTATTTTGACTCACAAATACGGCAAAAGGTAGCCATATTTTAACCAGTGATGTTTGATCAGATTTGAACTGCATACTTAGAGCAATTGCTTTATCACTGCTTGATGTGCTATTTGATGGCAAAACTATTCCATATTCCGCTCCAAATTGACTGGTTGTGAAATCGACGAATTTAATAGAATATATAATTTGAGACCCTGGTAGATCAATCGCCTGTCCGAATAACATTGTAAAAATCGTGAACATAGTGACCCAATGACTCGCCTCTGGGTTTTAATCTAACTATCATTTCATCTGACCAATCAAATTGACCAATCGTTCCTAGGTCATAAAGTCGTCTGATGATATCTGAAAACCTGACAGTATACTCATCAGCTTTCAACTAGAATATTTTTATAGTTCAAACATTGTTAGTCTCTTCATAATGAGACCATTGAATTACTGACTTGTCCCTGAAATTATTGCATTCTTCTCTTCTAAAAAGCTCGGCTTTTTTGATTTTGCCTTACCTAGTCTTACTTACAAGTCAGCTGCAGTTGATTTACTCTTTGGCGATTGTCACAGTGCCAAGGTCAATTAATTGCAGCGTGGATGTCCTCCACTCAGCTGACAAGCGTATTTGGATTGCGCTGATTGGTACAATAGAACTAGTTGTGATTGGCCTCTTGTGAATTAAAACATACTCCGAGATCTGGGGCATTATGAATCAGAACCAGTATGATAACGGGCAAAATCGCTATTCATACACTACTCCTGCTGATCCACAGCCAGGAGTTCCAAAAGGACGCGTGGAGTCCAATTTATACAATTACAACCAGCTTGGTCAACAAAAAAATCTAAACCAAGATTCTTCATACTATGATGATGATCCATACTCTGAGTCAACATTTATATCTGCCTCAAATGACGATTCGGTACAAGAAGATAGGTATTTGAATTCAGTGTATTCAAGTCCACTAGCAGTCGAAGCGCCTTTATACAATAAAAAGAAGAAAGATGTTAAAATGTGCTGCTGCCGGGTCCCAAAGATTGTTTGCTGTGTGTCCGCATTTTTTTGTGTTTTAATTGTAATTGCCATAATTGTTTTGATAGTTATTATTGCAACTTTCAAGGTGCCAACATTTACAGTGAACAGCATCACCCAAGGTACTCCGCAGTATGAAGTCAGTAAGAACGGCTTGTCAAAAAGACAGTTGTTTGCAAATTTATTTAATCCATCTGGATCGTTTTCTGTTAATGATATTCCAGAGAATACTCTTATTAAAGCCAATATAGTGGCTGAAATATCGATAAATAATCAGAATTGGTTTGGCTTACCAATAAATAATCAAAAGGTTGACATATTTGTTACCTCTGATATGGATAATCCTATAGGAAGTGGAGTATTAAGAGATAGCGTGCCTGCAAATCAGAAACTTGACAATTCTGTAGACTTCCAGATAGTCTATTTGAAACAGGGAAATCCGCCAGAAAGCATTCAGTACTTGTTTGCAAATTGCGATGGTTCGGGTAAAAACATTGACCTGACTTTTACATCCAAGATCTACGTAAAAACAATTACAATAGAAAAGACTTTGCCGTGCCCTATAAATCTCCAGGACTCAAAGCTAAAACAACAAATTCAAAGTGCTCAATAAATTATTTATTTTTCAACAAATTACTTTTTATTGATAGCTAATCTCTTCTGCTTCTTCAAACTACGAACCTTGAATCTGTCAAAATCAGAAAGACCAGCTCTTAACTCTCTTTTAATATGTCTCTTGTATAAAGATGTATCTTTGATTTTTTCTGAAAACTTAGCAGCTTCTAATTTCTTTTTTAATACACCAGCTCTTACAGCTCTTGGAATGCTTAAAACAATAGGTGTTAGTTCTAAATGTGTAAATTTTACTCTTTTTGGATAGTAGTCAATGCTTCCTACAACACCAAAGTTTTGATCAATAATGTCACTGATAACTCCAAATTTCTTTTCATATGATAAGTAAACAACTCGTCCTACTTCAATGTATTGACGCGAAGGTGTATCAACTTCTAAAGTCATTTAGCGGCATTGAATTCGGATGATTGTGTTTATGAAAACACGTGCAAATTAAAAGTAGCCTTGAAACAAAATTCCGAGTTTACTAAAGTGGAGACATTTGATACAAGTCAATGCCAGTCTCAGTTAGCAGTGCCATATTAGTTTTGCAGGTTGAAATACCCTTAAATTGTCCTTGGAGGACTAATTGCAACTTTTTGTGATGATATCGGAAAAGGCCGATTTTACTAACCAAAAGACATCCTAAAATGCTTAATTCGACTTGAATGCACTCGAAGGATTCCCTGTATATTATTTTAGACTGATGTACAATGAATTCGAATGCTGTACAAGCATAAATGATAGAATCCTTTACAAAAAAACTCTTAATGGGATAGTCAGACAATCTTGAGGTATTTATAGTTGTCATATTGTTAAGATCTATTTCCAATATATTACCTGTATACGAACCAATAAACAACTCTGTATTTTGAATAAAACTGCAAGACGCTTCCTCTGTTCCATAAAATGTCTTATTTTTATAAAATCCGTTCGAGCATACAACCAGATCATCATGTATACTAGTAATTGACTCTTCATGTATTGGTTTTAGTGATTTGTAACTGTGCAAAATGTTTCCTAATTCGGTTCCTAGTAATTGCACATCAGCGTTTATACAAGTTATCATCTGTGAAGAAGGGTATTCAGTTATTGTATCCGATATTTTATAAATCTTTGAGTTATCGTTATCGACAGCTATACACCAGCTCTCTGATAGTGCAATAATATTGGCTATTATAGATATTGACTTTGTAAAGTAAAATAGCTTATGCGGAATGCTTTTGTAAATATCCTTGAGTACTATGTTCTCATTTATTGCCTCTTCAAATAAACTTATTGGTTTGAGACTAATTATTTTCACCTTTTCAGTCTCTGTAGATTTTTCAACTGTAGAATTCACTTGGGTTGACTGTTCATGTTGTTCTGAATTATCAGTTTGTATGTCTTTATCTGCCTTTTCATTGGAAATCTGTGAGAATATTACAAATTTACTCGTGCTTAACATGTTTTAAGTTTTTAACTGGGACATAATCTAGAATTTGCACACTTTATTTTCCTGAATTTTACCGCTCAATTGCACCTATATTCAATGTACGCTAGAATAGTCCTCCAATCATGCGAACCATATCGAGGTAAGAATGAGCTGGTTGACAAATAGGAAGAATTAGCAACAGTAGCTTGTGGCGCAGGGTATAAGAGACAAAATATGCACCATTTCTGTTCCAGTTGAATAGTTTATTAAAATTCAAATGAATGTATGCTGTACCTGCTAGTTATTTCCTTAGAATTGACATATTCAGGATTACATCTATTTATTCCATTTACCGGAAGAATATCGACTATTTAAGCTACTAGAAAAATCTGGAAAAGTCTTGAAATTATACAAAAATGCATACAAATTCGCGATAAATGATTTATTCAAGAAAACAATCGAGCTGGTTTAATCTTAAAATGAGCTTGTAACAACCTCAAATCCAGATCCCTTAACCAGGATTACTCTTGGTAAATCAGCACACAAAACATCCACATATTCCAGGTAATCTACAGCTGTTTGATTTATATTGGGAAGTGGTAAATTACAAAACACTAGTGGTGATTTCGCAGATCTTTTCTTCATTATCGAATTCACTCTTACAGATGTGTTCATATAATCAATTTTGGTTTTATCTCTACGTTAAGTACGATTACAATTTATGCTGCTTCAAATATGGTGAAATCATTTTAGATTGATCATCTCTGATAAACAAATGCAACGAGTTCTTTCTTTGGCTTCCCATATCGTTTCTTAATTTCTTTAAATACTCCTGTCGTTCTTGCAGTTGCATTGTCTTTTCATAGGTGAACTCGCTAATATCGCTATCTCCTATCTCTATTACTTCACTGTATGCTTCAATTCTCAATTCTATTAGTGCGTCTTTAAGTTGCTTCCCAATCTCGACACTGTTATCAGTAAGTTCTGCTAGCGCGAAAATTCTAAGTTTACATTTGCGCCAGATATTGTGTTTTTTAAGCAAGTGAGGCAAAATCGAGAGCATCCCTCCATCGTGGCGAATCCAATAGATATCTATGTATCCTGACTGCACATTGGCCACGGAAGGAAATTCAAGCATCGATTTTATCAGTATCAGCCCTTTTTTACAAATTAAAACTGCTTTGATGGCTTCTACATATTGCTCGCATTTATCTAGTGAATCTCTCTTTGTAATATATCCCATTACCACAGTATTTGGACTTAGTTTGCCTAATCCTGCCAGTTGCACTGCGTGCGCTATTCCATCCACTAAGCTTCTACTAACCAAAACTTCTGCGAATCCATTGATGTCATATTCTTCCATTTTAGTCTTCAATAGCACTTGCAATTTTTCATTCTCTTTGCTCTGGTACACCATATTAAGATCTTGTGTTATTATCACGCTCAGTAATATAGTTAATCCTCTTCCCTTTTTAAGTTGGCTAAGAAATGACAAAATAATGGGAAGTGAATTATCATCTGTATTTACTGTAGAAAATCCTATCATTTGCGGCCTCCAATTTTTGCTGTTAGGCACTTCATACTTCTCTAATCTAACAAGATTTTGTTGACTAATTTGCAAATTAAGAGCAAACAGGGCATCTCCCCAGTCTACTACTGCGCCATAGTACTGCACATATCCTATGACCAGGGACATGGCAAAGATAGCACCCAAAGCAATCCTCCAGTCAAAAGCAAACATTAAAAATAAACTCAGGATACCTCCGATAAAACTAACTGACCAGTGGTAATATCTAAAAGTAGGGCGCCATCCTGGCGATTTAAGAAATCCTAAAAGGGCGGTGCTCCAGTTCAAAAAACAAAAGGTAAGTAAATTAGCCAAAGATGCAGCTTTTGATAAAAGTTCAAAGTTACTAATTTGAAGAATGAACAGAGCAACGCACATTGTGATGATAATGACACGCCAATATCTCTTAGTATGATCATTTTTGCTATTCAAAAAACCCAGAACAGGAAGAATATCATCATTACTCATTGAGGCTAGGATTGAATTGGCACCAGAAAAGCAATAAATGGCAGCTCCCAGAGCTATAAAAAATATAAAAACAAGTATAACAGAGTCTCCGGGCCATGCAATTAGCGCAGTTACCAATTTATTTGTATATTGAGCCCTGAGCAAGTCCCCTTCAACAACACACCCCAGTAAAATAATTAAAACTGAATAAATTACAGAAATGGTTAAGATTGAAGAAAATAAACCTACTTTCAATGACTGAGCAGGCGATTTTAAAGAACCGCTTCTGTTTAATCCAGGTATTATGCCGCTAACACTGGGAAAGAATATAGTAAAGAAATACATAAAAGGACTGCTTAGCAAGTACTCAGGGCTATAGTAATCATAGTTCGGGTTCATGTTCTCAGGCAGTATTCCTGGAAGAGGTTTAATTCCGCTATCTCTGGGAGTACTACTGAATATCCCAATAAACAAAAACAGGATAGCTAATATCACAAAAGTGAATAAACCCATATTAATATAGTACAATCTTTGTTTGTTTAGTATTTGGGTAGTGGTGAGTAGCAGCAATAAAACAGATCCATAAATGTGAGTGTTCCAAGCTACGTCAGGAAATGAAATAACTGGGAATAAAACAGCTAAAATTAAGGAAGCACCACTAATATATATAGTAGAGGATATGCATAAGCTAAACCACAATATGATGCCAACTGATACCCCAATTTCTTTTCCTAGACTTCTGGATATCATATAGTAAGGACCTCCAATTGAGGAGAATAGCCCGTTGGAAGCAATTGCAGCTACAGAGGTACAAGTTAGTACAATTAAAAACTGGCTAATTAGTAGATAAACCAAAGTCATTGCCACACCAGAGTTGCCGACAATCCATGGCATACGCAAAAACACAGTTATCCCTATACAAGCATGAATACAAGGTATATAAACACCACTCCATGTGTTGAGATAAACTTTAGGTTTCTTGGGTTCTTCTTGAGGGCTAGTAACACCTAACTGTGGAGGCTTTTGTTGAAATGCATCAAATGATCGAGTTGAGAGATAATTGACCATATTATCCTGATCGTTACCTTGATCAAACAATATTAGGTTATCTGAACGTACGCTTGAATTGTTATCCTGATCTCTGTTTGGTCTTCTATAATACGGTGATGGCTTGAGGTTAGCTGGTATATCATCTAGGGACTCAATAGCCATCTCTATGTCCGACTCATTAATCTCGTCTCTATCAAAAAGCTTCTCAAGATTATGTCTTTTGCTCATAAAATACTAAAAAATATAGTTAACTGTGTTTCAAGACGCTTTGATAAAGATCGGTAACGTTACCGAGATCGCTAATTACTTATTTCAGGTAATAAATTTATTTGTATTTTACTTTTTAATAACTTGCTTTAAAAGCGCGCTGTATTCGTCAATATCTAGATATTCTCCACGCTTTATTATGTTATACAGAACAACTAATATAGCTGGATCCTCATGGTTTATAAAAATCATTCCGTTTCTGCCAACTAGGCACTCAAAATTGAAATATTTGGCTAGTAGAGACTTGTACTCGTTGAACCTGGTGCAATAATTGCAATTGACTTTTACTACCATTCCTGATCGTAGTAGCCCAACGGATTCTCTACAGGATATCATTGGATCAGGCACTGTTTCTGTTATTTGCCCATAAATTGCATCTCCAACTTCCAATATTTGCTTGTTCCTTTTTACTACATTTCTAAAATCCAGGTTGCTAATTATAGCAAATTGCGTACTGTTTATATAAATTTTGTAATACTCGCTTGATAATTTTGAATCTACAATACCTATTGCGTAGTCTTTTAGTTCTGGGAAATATAATTTTGTCATTGTTTAAGTTGTTTGAAGGGAATACAGGAGGCACGGAAATCCATTATAAAAGTAGACTAATTTTATATTACCCGATATTTATCGCCTAGAAATTAGAAAAAATATATCTGCCATGGTTTTTCAGCCAAGTGTTTCCTCTATAATTTGTAACGGGCATTGGCTGTGCTTAAAAATGACTAGAAAGTCTTGGTGCTTCTGTATTAACTTTTAAGTAACTACTGGGCATGCTGACTACTTAAAATTCATTAAAATATACTACTGGGATTTGTGTTTGACTACCTTGGGACTCTTCCTTGGAAGTTTATCGTTGATGAAATGATTTAATGAGTACCTTCTTTTTATAGAACAGGCTAAATGGGACACCAAATATAAAAACTAGACTAACTCGTTTTTAAAGGTGTACCATACGGAGTAAATGCTATCATTAATAAAAGATCTTCTATTATACCAATCTTCTTTCATTGATTGTATTCCTCTTTTTAAAATAAAACTAGAAGACCCTGCTTCTCGTTCAAATATATGAGGTCTTTGAGCATCTAAGCAAAAGGTGCATCTTCCTAGACGGTACTCTCTTCTAGAGTCATTTTGTAATGTTATACTAACATCATTACTCTTATCTATTTCTTTGAAGTGTAATCTATGGACAGTCTCCCTGACTCTTGTCTTGCTGAATTTCAATTTCGTTTTAACTGTTGCGACAACTACATCTTCTTCAATGTCAGTGTCCCGCTTTTTCTTCTTTGATTTACTGGTCTATTAAAGCTTTTGCTTTCTCTTGGTCATAAATTTATTAGGAAAGGTCTCTATTTATGTGCAAGATCAAATGAAAATATACCCTATTATGAATCAGTATTATGATAAAGATTGGATGACAGAGTAAGAGAAAAGCTGTACAGAATATTTATTTTTGAAATTTCGATACAAAAAGTTATTTATAAAAGTTATTTATTCTCCTTTTATACTCGTCAACTCCGCAACTAGCTGAATGCCCACTCGCCTCTTAAATCCATAAAATTAATAAAGCTGAAATAATGTTCCAAGTTGTTACAGAAAGTGAGTCCAGTTTTTATATTTGATGTCCCAAATGTAATTTTATATTAATCCCAATCCTCAGTCTAGGTCGGTGAGATTAGCGAACTATCCAAACGTACGCGTCTAACCATAGCTGTCACTCTTATTGCTATTGATAATATATTTCAAGTGTTGTGCTAACCCATAAATGAAATTTGTTCTAGAAACTTATGCATGAAGTGGTGCTTGTTATTAGGTAGATTAAGAAGTAGTGAAGATTTTAAAGATTTAGCTATCGCCATCCGTTATACTATTTAAAAACTCTCTGGAAACATTTAAAATGAGGTCGTAAAACAGAAAGAATAACTCTGAAAGCCAAAAACTGAAGTTAGTTTCAGATCTGCTGAAGTTGGTGGCACAACAGTGGTAGTACTTTCAAAATTTGTATCAGAAGTAAAAATTCGATATTTTATGGTTAGTATGTCAATTGAAAATCTTATTTATTCTTCTGTCGATGCACTTAGATAATATCTCATAACATTCTGCTCCAATATCTTTATTACCTCTTTTTCTGCCAAATCCAAGTTCAACATAATTTCATCCACAGAATTATCCATAGAACTCTTAATTTTGGATCTTAATTTACCGCTTAAATTGATTTCGTTTCTGGACCCGCTTGCAATAAACTCGTTATACAACATATCAATCGATTCTTTTGCAGGAGTAGATTTAATCATATCATATTGAAATAAAAATAACGAGTTTTCTAAGCAGAAGTAATCAGCACATATTTTTGAAAACGCTTCCCATTCCTGCTTGTTTCTTATAAGACTTTTTATATCCTGCGACTTTTCAATCTTCTTTTTATAGGAAAGAACAACTGGCATTATGAAGCTTAGAGTGTTACTCATTATCACTATAATGAAAGGGTATATTCCTGGTAGTGCTGTATCAGCAGCACTCGGATTCTTCATCTTACCCAAAAGTGCGAAATGAGCTCCGGATGCAAAAATTAGGACAAAGAAGAGCAATGAACTGGCTAGCATCTCAAATTTCACTAAATATGGATCTTTAACTTTCCTTAGCAACACAAAAAAGGTGAATGTCATAATTGTATACAAAGATACCATGGTGAAGATGATTGGCAGAGTGTCTACACATCTAAACCCACTATAAGCAGCACCAAACACAAATCCAAACAAAATGATTATCATTGGTATACCTATAGCTCTTTTCCAGCCACCTGAAGCCTTTTTTACCTGTAAGTTCATGCTGTCACTAGACTGATTTGCAGATTTGCTACCGCTTCCTCGTTTCGTTACATAACGGGACAAAAGACTCTTTTCAAAGCCGTCCAAGTTTTTATAGCCTAACACTTTTGTTTGATTGTAATAATACAATTTGAATAAAAACAGACAACGCATGAAATATATTCCGACAAAAGTGAATATGCTCATAGGTAACGAGAACGCAGTGAGAATACAACTTTTTTCTCGAACTGCAATTCCCCATAAGGGTGAAAGATTCAAAAAAGTAGAAACAGCGGTAAACAAGTTTACGACAGACAATACCATTAAAGGCTTCCAGTCTCTTTTTTCAATATATACCGAGTGTCTACGGTAAATCAGCGCAATTGGTCCCACTACATGGTAAATGACAATAAACACAAAAAACACGTAGAATCCGTCGGAAAACATCAGGTGGCTTTAGTAGAGCCTTTGAAAATTACAAACTGCAGTTGGTATGGCCCTGCCAGATCCCCTCTTACTGCAGCTCGTTCAGCATTGACAAAAATCAAAACACAGGTACTACAACGCCACTGGTAACTTTGCAAAAAATTGCCCAATGGGACCCAATTTCAGAAAATGTCAGTAGCTCAAGTCGGAGGACCACTTGGAAAGATGTGTCAGTCCAATAATATGCCATTAGCCTTCTCTCAATATGAAAATGCACTGGCAATATCACTTTCAAAATAGCTTGGCTGATTAACACTTGGGAATACGTTGCATTATCTCAACCAATAACCATTTTCATATTCTATCTTGATGTTTGTAATGACGTCTTGTTCACAAACAAGGCAGCATCTGGATGTCTTTCTCTCGTATCTGGTGACATGATAATGGGAGTATGTCTTCTTGGTGTTCCTCCTACTTAGAATTAAGGATATTTTTTCAGAATGGGTCTCATGTATTGGGCGAAATGTATTACTAATTGTTTTATAACATTCACAACTTTATCGAAATTAATTTAAGAGATTTAATAGCTTTCTTCAGACTTTTAAGTACGCTAGACAGAGTTGGTTACACACGAGCAGACTTCATCGAATTTTTGCGATGTCATACAAAGTGCAACTTTAAAGTAAACCTTTTGAAACCTAAAATATAGCATCTTAAATGTATCTTCTGCAAAAAAGCAAATCTTAGTTTTTACAAGTTATCCAATTTCCCCTGGTTACGAACACCAAAAGATGAGTGTGTGACATACCCCAGTTGTAAAAACAGTACAAAGGAGTACTTGACGCATCTGACTCATGTTTTGGTTCATACTTGCTGTTGTAAATGCTTTGAACGAAAAAGCTGTAAGATCAAACTTAATTCAGTATGTAAACAACGATCGAGCTTTAAGAGGATTACAACCCATTTGCGGCCAAGGAAATCTCGACAACGCCGCTGAGAGACACTCCAACGAAATGGCTATATACAACGAAATGGTACATGAAAACCGTCAATTTGGCTCTCCATGGGATAGGATGCGTGAGTCTGGATACGCTGGGTTTTCCCGATCTGAGAACATTTTGAAAACACCATTTGGGGCCCGTTCTGATGAGGAATTTGCCAGACATTTGTACATGCTCTGGAAGACTTCACCAGGTCACTGGAAGAACATTATTGACCCCTCTGTTAATCGAATGGGATTTGCTTATGAAAAGGCAAACAGAAATCAATTCACCTTTGCTACTCAGAATTTTGGGGTTGGTGGCCAACCCTGTGATAGTCAACCTCGTAGGTTGAATCCTGTTAGACGTATCTTCAACAGAGTTACCCACCCTGTTACTAGTGTTGTGAAGAATGCTTGGAGCTGGTTGACTGGTCGTAAGACCGCTGATCAGATTGAAGCAGCAAAGTTCGAGCAGCAGCGAAAGGAGGCTGATGCAAGAGCTAGGGCACTTGTTGAACAAAATGCACAAAAATTGAAGGATGCTGAGGCCCGAAGAATTATTCTTAACGATGCGAGTGCTAAAGCTAGTAGTACGCGTATAAAGAGACTGGAGCAGAGAAAGTTAAAGTTGGAGCTTGAAAAACAAAAGAAGCTAGAGGAAGATAAGCAATTTCTATTGAAGGAAAAGGACTCGGATGATTCTGATTCCACTAAATCTCTTCTTGACGACGTACCACATGCTCAGTTAACAAAATCTAGCGAAGATACTAAAAAGCCATTCTTCAACTTGACCGATTTTAGTTTATTTGGTGATGAGAAATCAGGACAAGATGACTCCGAGTTAAACTCTACAGCTAGCAATATTACAGATTCAACTGCTAGAATCTCTGATAGCAATGAATTGTCTCCTGACAACAGCACTGTTGCGACCACAAGCACTTTGCTCGACTCAGAGTTAAATACTGATTTTGCTGCTCATATTGCCAAAATGGAGCAAGAAATTAAAGATCTAGGTACCTCCACTAAATCTTTCAATTCAAGAGGTGAGACTGAAATTGCACCATCAACTGAGTTTTATAGAACATTGCTTACAATTGAAGACTCTGTAAATAAATTGGGCGACTCTAATAATGATCTGGATCCAAAGAGAGCTGCACCTATAGTAAGCAGCGGTATGACTTCGGAGAAATCTTTACCAGTTGAGCCAGATGTATCTAATACCATAACTACTTCTCAGCTTGCATCTAATAAAGGAGCGCAGGAAGGTGAACTTCAAGATTCGATTGATGATGGACTTATAACTCTTCCAAGTTAAAATAAGAATGAATTAAGTAAATTTATATTTATTAGTTTACAATGGTTTAACACCGAAATGCCTTCTTAAACTCTCGTAAACAAGGAAAGTGATAACGGTGTGAGGTCCTATTCTTAACCAGTTGAACACATACCCCTTATAGAATCCTAAAAATCCCTCTTGCTGGAATATACTCTGAGCGCAATGAAAAACAGATTTGTATTGATTATTTTGGTTCATCCATCGCGATTTTATAACGTCAACTGGAGAGGTAGTGGTAGCCACAACAAAAGAAGCAAGCAAACTACATGCTAGATGTGTTTTGATTCCTTCGCTCCAGTTTCTTGACTTTAAATATTGCTTTGCTTGATCGTAAGAAGGTAACTGAGAGGCTGTAAGGATCATAGCACGTATTGTAGTAGGTAAGACACCACGGTACAGACCCAGAAAACCATCTTTTTTTATAATTTTAGTAAAGCAATCTATCATTCCGCTGTATGGTGAATCTTTGGCTTGTAACCTGATTTTTACTAGATCAGTAGGATTAGCTAATGAGCTAGCAATAGCTCCGGCCATTGCGCCACTCATAATCTTTCGGATTAGACTCTGATTTCCAGTAGAGCCCGCTACGCTGTCTAATGTATCGCGAATCGGTTCATAAAGTCCCATTCTCATAGTAGAATAAGTGCTCTCTCTTAGCATACTAGGTCCGAGACCCTGTATTGCAAAATTAATATTTCCGCCAGAAATAAACTTTATTCGTTCTATTACAGATAAATGATTTAAATTACCCGAGTTTAACTGCAGCCTGATCTTAATTACATCTATTGGATTGGTAATAAACCCAGCAGTCATGCAACTGGCTCCACCTAGAAAATATTTAACTGGATTACTTTTTTCAGCCATTAAAACAGTGCAAGATAATGAAATGATAAGAATTGATATCTTACAAACCTTGACAAATGTAAGCGTAAGCTTATGCTTTAAAAAACTGAAAGTAAGTGCAATCAATTTTATGAGTATGCGACGATACTAGAGAATGATAAAGTAGCTATCGAAACACTGAGACTTGCTTTAACAATTGAAACCCAAAGGCTAGAGTTTTGCATAAAAAGTTAAAATAGAATGATTTGGAATATTACTTTTCAGCTTTGGTGATAAATATGGGGTTACTCCGTAAAAATTACTACATTTACAGTGGCCAAAATTCCATATCCTATCTATTAGGCGACAACTAAGTCTTGCAAATTTCTACCCTACAGTGACAACGTGAGTTCTGTATCTTCAACAGACTATCTTTCTACACTTCCAATGGAATGAAAGCTCAATGTTTGCTTTTCTTATTATGACAAATGCCTTCTAACCACCACAGTCAGAACATCTCATAGCACAAGAGGTCACTGCGAGAAATGATAAAGCATTCTGAAGGAGCCATTCTAAGCATAGAAATGTATGCCTGTGCCATTTACATGGTGTCCAAGAGTCGTTTGGTATCTAGAATCTTTTTCAAATAGGCATCGTATGTAAGAGGTTTGTTCAATAAAAAAAGAATGTTAAGACGGCCATGTACTTATGAGCTGGTGCTCGTGAGAGCTTTTAGAACAATTTAAATAAAGGTTATCCCAATTTATTAGCCACTTTTTCCCTTTTTGCAATTTGTCAAGCTACATTCCCAAAACTGCACACCAAATTCATCATTTGTAACACTTTCAGGTGGATACACTTCTTTCTTTTGGAAGTAAACAACATTTTTACCCTTAAAAGTAGCATCCAATGCTAATTTTACTGGGAAATCACCACTTTTCTCAACAGGCGTTCCAAATAGTATTGAAACAATTGTGAAGATCCACCTTATATGCCATTGCAAGTCTCTTTGGGCTCCGGTGTTCACCAAGCCAGGGTTGTAGAGGATAACAGTGGTTTTTGATTTCTGTTTTTCCAATCTTTTTGTAAACTCACTAACAAATACATCGTTACACTTTGTTGGTATTCTGACCACAAGCGACCCCTGATTCTTGGACTGCTTGTTTGCTAGATCATCTAAATCAAGTGGAACACTCCAATTTGATTTTGGGCCAGCCACAATTACTATCCTACTTTGTGGAATCTTGTTCAATAATGGCAAAAGCTCTGTAGCAAACAAAAATCTTTGCAGGTAGTTACAACAAAACTCTGTTCAATACCTTCGGCAGTGTGACTTGGCTTGAATAAGCATAGAGCAGCTGAGTTATACAATATGTCAATGCCATTCACTGCAATATCTTGTACTTTCTTAATAGCTGATCGCACGTTTTCTATCAAGGACAAATCAGAAACTATAACATGGACCTTGCAAGACGGATTTACGTACAAACACGCATTTTTGATTAGCTCTCCCTTTTTAGCCGACCTACCCACTAGAATGAGATTTTCCACTTTGTTCTTAGCCAAACCAAGGGCAGTATAATAACCAATTCCGTTTGTAGCGCCAACCACGACTGCCAACATGCGCGTTTCAAATTTCAAGTTAAATTCATGAATATCCCAATTGAATTGGAAATAAATCAGATTCTTTATTTATGAGTTTGAATTTTATTTTCAAGATTGTTTTTTCTGTGACATTTTTACATTTGAAACATATTTTACAAACAGATCACAAATGTCACCTACAAGTGAAAAGAGCGATCAGAAAAGTGAATTTGTAAAGTTTCTTGGTGGCTTAACCTCGTTTACCGGTGATTTATCTGCTATAACCTCGCCATCTTTCTTGTTGAATGGTCTAAGTATGACTGAGTACTCGGCTTATTATGCAGATCATCCTGCTTACTTTAAATCCATTAACTGTGAAGACCCAACAGAGAGACTAGTAAATGTAGTCAAATGGTTCATATCTCAGTTATATGGCAGTTATGCTAGTAGAGTTCCTGAAAAAAAACCATATAATCCAATTTTAGGTGAACAATATTTTGCTACCTCTGAAGGCCTCAGTCTCAGCGTTGAGCAGACATCACATCATCCACCTGTTACTTCCTTTCATTTGGAAGGCAACAATGTCAATGTTACTGGCCAAGTCAAGCAAAAATCCTCATTCAAAGGGACATGGATTCAGGTTATTCCTTATGGCAGACTAGTACTTACAACGGTGGATGATATCTATTTAATATCACTTCCTCAGCTAGCACTACGCGGTTTGTTCAGTGGTAATGTTTTTATCGAACTAATGGGACAAGTTAAAATTGTTTCCAAAATTGGATATTCAGCTCATTTTGAATTCATACCAAAGGCGTGGTTTAGTGGGCAATACCATACATTCAAAGTAGATTTGTTTAATCCTGAAAAAGAGTTGTTTGCTAATATAAGTGGGAAATGGACAGAGGAAGTTAAAATTAAATTTGTTAATACATCACCACCATCAAATGATAGAGTTTTATTTGATGCCACTCAAGAAAAACGTACTCCTGTAGTTAACAGACCAATTGAAGAGCAAGGACCATTAGAGACACATCATGTTTGGGGAAAAGTGACTCAAGCATTGAAAGATTCTAATTACACTGCCGCTAATAAGTTTAAATCCGATATCGAAGAAGAGCAGCGCCGATTAAGAAAGGAAAGAATCGAAGATTGGAAACCAGCGCATTTTGAATTTATTAAGGATGATGCTAACCCAGAGCTGTTAGAGCTAACTAAACAAATGTCACGTATTTGGAATATAGGCGCCAGACAAGAGGAAGAAGTAGACGGTGTAAAAGTAATTTAGTATTAATATAGGTAAAAGCTGAAGGTCTGACAATTGAAGATGGGTACTTTGCGTTCAAAGGATAACCACTAAATAAACAATCTGTCTTTTATATAGCACTAGAATTGCATTATCCGACGGTGCAGATATAAAACATTTCATGAATCCTTCTGGAAACGATTACAAAAATGGCGTAGTTCCAGAGTCAGTAAGAGCGGATGGAAGTGTGAGGAAACAGAGAAAAATAAAGCTAGGGCATTATGCTACAGAAGATCGGACAAAATTTGAAAGTCCTGGAGAGAAAAACAAAAAGGCTGCTGAGAAGAAATACGGTAGTGTTCCTGGCATGGTATACAAAAATGAAAAAAACTAACTTGGTAAGTAAATGCAATACAAAATTAGGACAATACTGGTTCCCTCTAAAGAGAAGCCACATGATAGTTGAGCAAATATAATTTATTCATTCGTTGGGACCATATCATACACATCGTTGGCAT
>JADGIF010000087.1:0-21810 GCA_018985225.1 Amoeboradix gromovi
CTCTTCACCCGCTTTTTACCCCTAGTCTAGTTTTTACAGAGCATGTCCCAACTGGTATATCAAATATAAAAACTTGACTAACTTTCTGAAATAGTTTGAATCATTATATCAAGTGTGTATTAACCGACAGTAAATTACATTAAATTAATCTTATTGGTTGCATCTTTTGCTTAGACACTCAAAGACCTTATTTGAAAGAGAAAGTGGGTCATCTTGTTTTATTTTAAAGAGAGGAATGACATTAATGAAAGAAAATTGGTTTAAAAGAAGAAGGACTTTTATTAATAACAGTATTTCCTCCTTATGGAGTACCTCATTTAAAAACTACTTGGTCTAGTTTTTATATTTGGTGTCCCATGTATACAAATCTGCATATCCTTATTAAAGATTTCAAGTTATACGAAAAAAGAGATCATTTTCTGACACTGAATGGTGCGTTATTGGATTTTTGTATCTAGGTACATCACCTGAAGTATTCAGTTTCTTGTCATTAGAGTTATACTTGGCTTTCCTATTTGGGAAAAAGTTTTTCGGCTCATTAGCGTCCCAGGACTTGATTTAACTTGCACAGAAGTAGACAATGACTCTCTCTATAGCATTTTCTATTGCTCATCAATTGGCAGATCATTAAAAAGTCCATTACATAGAATGCTGGTAAAGACTGTTGAATAAATGAATATCTTTAATTTTGCAGCTCATCTAGTACAACCTACAGTAAAAGCACTACTTCTTGTTGAAAACAAATAGAGGTTGGAATATAAATACAATTAGTGATACCTAGAATATGCAAATTAACAAATGATCAAGACAAGCTGTGTACAAGTATAAACACTAGAGATGTGGCATGATGTACTTGCCTATTAAAGTTGGAAAGCAATTAATTGCTTATCCCGACAAGATACAAGCAAACCAATAGGAGTAGTTCGAAATCTAACTAGTCCACGAAAGTCTATTCGTATATGAAAATTGTTTGGAAGAGAAGAGGAATTCGAAACGAGACTCCGTTGGTATGTTAGATTAAGTCAGTCTTCAAGATTGATTAAGGACGGATTCCGATTAAAACGTAATACGTCCAGTGCTCTATGCCAAATGTTTATGAAATGCTACAATTACTGCCAAAATCCATTTTTTAAAGGTACCGAGAATCACATAACTGCATATATCTTTGTGGTTCGTAGGGAAAATAAAATAAAAAAGGCTTTCTTAGACAGGTTATTGAAGATTAACCACACGCAATCAATGCACCCAAAACAGGCTGCACTTGGTGATCCCTGAACAAGACGACATTAAAAACATCAAGACAGAATATCAAAATATTTATCTATTGAGATATCGCAGCATCTGCTAAGTGGGAACTAGCCAAGCTATTTCGAAAGAGATATTGCCAGTGCATTTTCATATTGATAGAAGGCTTAAAGTCATATTTTGGGACTGACAGAACTTCCAGGAGGTCCTCAGACTTAAAGTGGAGATATTTTGTGAAATTGGGTCCCATATGTATAGCTACTCAACCCTTCTTTACGACAGTGGAGGTGCTACTAGTTTTTCTGTGTAAATTCTCAATTTCTTGTTTGGCTTCCATTATTGAAGGAGTTGGAGTTCAATTGACAAAAAAGTTAGATAGCCTAGTCTAATCTAGCGACAAAGTTCGGGACAAGTTTATCATTATAAGTTGTGGGTGTTGTCCCGCGTGAAGTAAAAGTTTTGAAAAGCAAATTGAGAGATTTAATTATAGTATTGAGTTAGAGAAATAAAAATGATACTGTCAGCAACAATTGATTTCTTCGCTAGGATTCAGATCAGGTCTGTGGTTAGCATCATTCAGTATTAGTGAAGTTTCGATATTGCAAGAGATTCAGTTACTCACGTGAGCCGGCGAATCATCGAAAGTTATAACATCTCCTACTTTACAATGTCCATAAAGGAATTCTCCAACATCTTTTGCTATAGTGCAGAAGGGTTCCCAAGTACAGACTCAGGCACACTAAGAATTGCGCCTGCAGGATTAGGTTGGAAAAGCAAAACTGTAATTACAATCGCGACAGATGAGATTGTCAAAGCACAATGGATGCGATCTTTTAGAGGATACCAGTTTCGTGTATTTTGCAAGAATGATCCATTTAAATCAAAAAGTCCATTTGTTAAATTTGATGGGTTTGATAGGAACGACTTAGATGATTTGAATTCTGCAATTAAGCAGCATTTTAAACAATCTATTGAAATAAAAGAATGGAATGTTAAAGGCCAGAATTGGGGAAAGGCAGAACTAACGGGTTCTCATTTGAACTTTGTGTCTGGTAAACCTGTTTTTGAAATCCCATATGGATGCATCACTAATGCCAATCTTGCGAATAAGAACGAAGTAGCTCTTGATATAGAGCCCTATGATCAAGGTGATCAGCTTGTGGATATTAGAATGTTTGTTCCTGGCATGTCCGCAGGCAACGATGAACAAACTGCTGCAGAGTATCTTCACAATAGCGTCAAGATGAAGGCTGATCTTCAAGCCGTTTCTGGAAAGACTGTGATGTCTTTCAATGAACTTCCGTTTCTTACACCTCGCGGTAGATATGAAATGGATATTTATGAAGATTTTATCCGTCTTCGCGGCAAAACTTATGATTTTAAAATTGATTTCCGAAGCATCATTAAGATATTCAGTTTACAAAAGCCTGATGATAACAACCACCTAGTGGTTATTGCTCTTGATCCTCCTGTAAGCCAAGGTCAAACGAGATACCCATTTCTGGTATTAAATTTTAGCTCTGAGGATGAAGAAGAAATCCAGATTAACGCCAATGACACATTTAAATCTAGATACGGTCTTCCCGCCTCTTACGAAAACCCTCTTTATTTTACAATCACTGATGTAATTTCAAAGATATCAGGAAGGGAAGCTATCTTCAGTGGAGCTTTTCAGAGGTATTTTATATTAATATAGTCATTATAGGAAGGGCGGAGTTAAGTGCTCCTCCAAGGCTACCGAAGGGTTCTTGTACTTATTAGAAAATGCTTTTTTATTTATTCCAAAGAATTCGTTATTCATTCCTTATAATGATGTCTCTCATGTTAGCTTTTCCCGTGTAAGTGCTAGTGGCTCAAATGCTAGTCGCACTTTTGATATGAACCTTAATTTGAAATCTGGCCAAACCGTCTTATTTTCAAACATTGGAAGAGAAGAACATGCCAATATCAACAAATTCCTACAAACTAAACAAATCGAGACTATCGAAGAAGAAGAAGCTGCTCAGCAGTATACGATTGACGAGGTTGTCCCAATGGATTTGGATGATGATGATGATGATGAGAGCTCCCCTGATGAAGATTTTAATCCAAACGCTGTTGATCCTGAAGAATTAGAAGTCAGCGATGTTGAGCCTGAGACCGATGGGTAATTTAATAAAGTACTTATCGTGACTGTATGTTCTATATCGCTCATCTTTTTAACTTTACAACACCTCGATAATGTTTTTATCAACCGTAAACGGCTCAAGTCGTCTTATCCTCAATCTTTCAATTCCAAGCCAGTAGACATAGAATATGTTCTTCCTTTACCTCTGTCTGATGTCTCTCAGCACCCAGAAAGAGAATTCTATATAATCTACAAGGCACTCTGGAGCCCTTTGATATTCCAGATATTCCTCAAAAGAGGTTACCATCTAATAAACACAGTGGAACTGGCCATTTACAGTTAGATAGACATCATATAGTAGCAAGAAATATAAACCTCGAAATTTATGCATCCGTATTCAAATATACCTCAGGGTACTGCAAGCGTGAGGAGCAGCTGTGATGGATCGACTAGCATTGTTAGAGTGTCTGCGGATGTTATTAATTTTCTCTTAAACTGAGGACTTTTAAGGAGTTAAAGAATATGAATTTACATTTAACATTGTTTATTATCTTGTTTCCCAAGTATCAAATGTCATCCAGAAAGTATTTGTCAGCACATCTTCCTTTGCTACTCGCTCTAAAAGCCCTTCTAGTTTTTTCTTTAATCCTATTAAGTGTGAGTTTTGAGATGGATCTACGTTAATACAAATCTACCAAAATATAGGTTAAACACCTCCCACTGCATAACTACCTCTCTATTATTAATCGATACTTCTATCCAGGTCCCCTCTTGTTTTCCGTAGAGTAAATGTGCCATACCAATTGCTGACTCGCCTTGTGAATTTATCAAAAACGGATCAGCTCCCATCCACAATAACACTTGTATGCATTCCAAGTGTCCATTTTGTATTGCCTCGTGTAATGGGGTATATTGATCTACATTGTCTTGGTCATTTATGTTGATATATTGCAACGCTAACAAACACATATAAGAGTTACCATGTCTCGCAGCAACATGCAGCAGTGTGCTACCAGTTTCTGTTCTCATTTCTGCATTTGCATTGTATTTCAGTAGCACAGCATTAACTCCTACATTTTGATGGCATAATAATATGAACAGCGAATGCTTTACAGTGCTAGTATTGTTTCTAAGCAGCAATAACATTATCGACCAGTTATTGCGTGCACAGGCAATGTCTATTGGTAGTACTTGAGAGTGTATGTTAGGAGCTCTAATAACCCTCACTTTTGGACTATTTGATGACACGTTGAGATTGGGATTAGATGCACTACCACCGGTGTTTTTCATGTATGTACTCAGGTAGTGGCAGTTACTCTGGGCCAAAATGATTCGGGGTATTCTCTTAATTGCGTAACAGCCAGTATGTTCTTTAGTAGGTACGCTAAATTTGAATTCATCAGGACTGGCCTTAAAAGTTTCGTTCCACTTAGAGGTACTTGCACTATAGTCTACTGTACATTTGTTACTAGTCTTAAAATACTGCCATCTAAAACCATCTGCAGATTTTACTAAAGGATCAACAAACTCCAAGTGATTACCCAAATTGGCAATTAAAGCATAAAGTCCTAGTCTAATCCCTCTCATTTGATCCGCGCCACTAGTTAGCAACAAAGCAACACATTCAGGCGATGTTAGATTACTGCAGCAACAAGCGGCTAGCAATGGAGTAACATCGTACCAGCTGTGATCTATTTTAGGCTGCTTAGATTGAAGCCACTCTATTAGCACTTCGTTTAGCCCTGCAAATGCACTAGCGATAATTGTTGATGGTTTCTTGATAGATGTATCCATAGGCATAAAACAGCTACGTTCAGTATACTGTACAGAAATCGGGTCATTGATAACTAGCTTGTTGATTATCTTTTCTTCACAATAAACATCAAAAGGTATAGAATATGACATTACTGGTTTATCTTTTTTGCTCTTTTTAGCCGGAGATATTGAATTAGTAACAGTTGTGCCATGTAGAGTGTTGACTGAATTATCGCTTTCATTAGACATCTTTTTATCTTGATTCTTTTTAACCCATTTAAGAAGAGAGGTGCCACTAACTGATTTCTTGTGGGATTTCTTGATGCTGTAAGTTATTTCATTATTAGCGAACAAGTACTCATTGCTAGAAGCACTATGATTAGCCTCCTTCAGATCCATAGAATAGTGTGATTTTGACAAAGTAGGAGGGACTAGAAATGAACCAGGACCAAATTCAAAAACAGTCCTTTCAATTACTTTTGACACGAAGTCATAAATAGCAAAAGGAATTTCTGGTTCATTAGAAGGAGGACCAATATTTAGCCATCTACTTCTGTCAGTTTTTAAAATGTTGGTAAACAGCAACAAACACATTATAGATAGATCCGAAAATGCTAACAAATCTTGTTCATAAGAGGATATAGGAAAGTCGTCATACAAAGAGGGCCAGTGTTTTTGCATTGGTATCGTGTTGATTACAATTTTACCATCTTTGGAGTTCAATAATAACTCCTGATCGTACACTCTCTCACTTATCTTAATTTGATGGCTGGTCTCATGGCTAACTGTGGATATGGTCATCTTTTTGGGTAACGGAAGTACTGGAGGAGAAGTTTGGATTCTATCAACCAAAAATAGTAAGTTCTTATGAATGTTAATATTTCTCTTTCGTTGGTGCTTCTTGTACGTAAATAGTTTCTTCTTCAGTTTAGCGGAAGGAACATCTGTCCGAAAATTAGGCTTACCAAGAACAGTTGGGAAATGGATTGAATATAATGGAATCTTCCGTTTCTTTAAATATTCGCTGCTGAAATTAATTAAAATTATATCTTGCGTATGATGTAGACAGTTATTGCTTAGCACTTGCTCAGCCCAATTCAATTGTGAGTATTTAAGCATTTGAAATTCGTAAGATTCTTGGTGTTTCGAAATTATTAACCACTAATTTTAAATTCCTATGCAACACATAAGCTAAAACCAATTGATTGCAGAGTCAGATAACGTGCTCTTATTTATAAGATGTAATGGGTATTCCAGGAGTGTTATCTTAATTTTTTTAATTAAGTAAATCTGGAAAACTAAAATAAAGCTCTGGTAGTTCACATTGAACACTTCAAATTATTTTGAAATATTTTAATGGTGTTGTAATTTCAAGATAATCCGTGTAACAATGCTTCGTTGCGCAAAAAGGTTTTTAAACTTGCATGAGTATCAGTCTATGCAAATCTTGAGCGACTTTAAAATTGCCATTCCCAAAGGTAAGGTAGCCTCTACTCCTGAGGAGGCCGCTCAGTTTTCAAAAGAGTTCCCAAGTGCTGTAATTAAAGCTCAGGTCTTGGCAGGTGGTCGCGGAAAAGGCCATTTTGATTCTGGACTGCAAGGCGGTGTCCAGCTCACCAGCAACTCTGCTCAAATTAAGGAATACGCTCAGAAAATGCTTGGTCATCGACTGATTACGAAGCAAACGGGTGCCCAAGGTAAACCATGTAACAAAGTATTTATTGTAGAGAAACTGCAACTAAAGAAAGAATATTACTTTGCTATTCTAAATGATCGTAAGCACCAAGGCCCCGTCTTGATTGCGAGTTCTGAGGGAGGTATGGATATTGAGCATGTTGCAGCCACTAATCCAAAAGCTATTGTGACTCAGCCTATAAACATCCACAATGGACTCACAAACTCGATTGCCAGAGATGTTGCAACTAAAATTGGATTTTCTGGTGATGCCATTGACCAGGCAGTTGGAATATTTCAAAAGCTTTACAAGGTGTTTACAGAGAAGGATTGTACCATGATAGAAATCAATCCACTAGCTGAGCTTACTAACGGCAAAGTACTTTGCATGGATGCGAAACTAGGATTTGATGATAACGCAGAATTTAGACAGGAATCTATTTTCAAACAACGTGACTTTTCACAAGAGGATACTAGAGAGGTAGAAGCATCCAAGTACCTTTTAAACTATATTGGACTAGACGGACATGTAGGGTGCCTTGTTAATGGTGCGGGTTTAGCAATGGCGACAATGGATGTTTTGAAACTCAATGGCGGCGATCCTGCTAATTTCTTGGATGTTGGTGGCTCTGCAAGTACAAAGCAGGTTACAGCTGCATTTAAGATTATCTCTTCAGATGAAAGAGTAGATGCCATCTTTGTAAATATCTTTGGAGGTATTCAGTAATAATATAGGGATAATGAAATGCGACGTGATTGCTGAAGGTATCATTACTGCTTGCAAAACTCTTGATTTAAAGATTCCTCTAATTGTTAGATTGCAAGGTACTAATGTGGAAAAGGCAAAAAAAATGATTGCATCATCGCAACTTCCTATTATTAGTGAAGACGACTTGGACAAGGCAGCAAATAAAGCTGTTGTTTTTTCAAAGATATATTCATTAGCCAAGTCAGTAGGAGTTAACATTAAAGTGGAATAAATAATTTTTAACCATCTATAAAGAGGCCATTGGCTTGATAAATGGAATCGAAAAAGAATTCACTATCTTCTCTGATGCTTAATAGTTGGGACTCGAACGAAGATACAAATGCTAAAAATAAAAAGGTTGATAATGATGGGGAAGAGATATTAGATTTTTTAAAGAAAAATCTTGATAACAAACATAGCAGCAATGAAAGTTTGTTGGGATTTCTTGAAGATAACAAGCAGAGAAGAGTCCCTGAAAACCCCAAATTAAAGACCAACGAGAATATTAATACTAGTCTATTAGATTTACTAGATTCTAGGGACAAGAAGAACCAGCAAGACAAGAAAGATGGCGAGAGGCCGCCTTTAAGGGATAAGAATAATCAGGAGCAAATTCATAAACTAGAAGACAAGATCAGTGCTGATGACTTGCTAAAAATAGTGGAATCTTCAATACCTATCTCCGAAAAAGACCTGCCTAAAAATGACAAATCAAAATTAACTGCAACTAAAAACATCGAGATAAGAAAAATTGTAGAAGACGCTCTAGACTCTAAATTTGGTTTATTGGTGACTGATTTTCAGAAAAAGTTTGACTTTGTTGAGGAGATTCAATCTAATCTTAACAGCGTCGTAAATGAATTAAACACTGAAAATAACAAGCGAAAGATGTATCAGCAGGATCTGGTAAATATCAAGGATTCGATCTCAGATGCCGGAGAGAAGATTTTGTTTGTAGTAGAAAAAACCAATGATGCATATGAAAAAACTTGCAACTTACTAAATGGCGTTAGCGATACTAAATCGAAGGTAACTGTCTTTTAATTTAGCTGGAATCATCCTCCTCTAAAATTGATTTTGCCCTCAAAGCTTTCGCATCAGACATTTCAACAAATTTAAAGAGTTCTCAAAAATTGCATTCTGATGTCGAAATGTGTCTGAATTCCATTGAAGATATGAAGAGTCTAATCTGTCAGAACTCTCAAGATAGAGAGAGCTTTAGTAAAGAAAAAAGGGATTGGATGGATTTAGAAATGAAAATAAGTGACATGCTACTTGAGCAGGAAAAAAAACTTCAACTCGATAAATCAGAACTCGAACATACTTATAGTCAGAGAATTAAGGATTTAGAGGTGAAAGAAAAGAAATTGGTAGTAAAAGATGGGATTTTTAAAGCCGAGGTAGACAGAAACTGGGCAGAACAGCAATCCCTAAGTTGTCTAAAAGAAGAAATATTGGATATCAAAAGGGATCTAGAGAAACAGAGAAGAGAGCTTGCTATGGAAAAATCATCACTTCATTCAGAAAAGCAAATTTTTGATTCAGAAAAGACTCAGTTTGCGAGTTTATATAAGGAAATCTGTGAAAACAGGGACTTCCTTAGCAAAGAAAGGAAAAGACTTAAAGATTGGACCGAAAGTAACAAAACACAAGAGGACCAGCTGCTATTAACATTGGAAGAGATTCGGGAAGAAAAGGAATCACTTTCTGAATTAAAGAAAGAGCTTATGACCATTCCTTTAAAACCATACCGAAGAAAGAATAATTCTGATATTGTAATGAAGAGAAAACTAGCTATAAATAGGCTAGAAAGGTATAGTCACGACATTCAGCAGAAACTATAGTTCCTAACAAGTTTTTAATATAAATAGATTGAAAGTAATAAATAACTCTAACTAGTTAAATCAATTTATAGGTAAGTTTCATTTTTGCGTTGAAATACGTGACTCACCCAAAACCTTTTACCAATATGAACTTTTTAGATTTATTATACTCTATACCCATTCTGGTTGTTTATGCTTCTATTCAGATTTCTACAATATTAAGCCCTATGAACTGTTTGGATGATAGACCGAGCTCGAGCTTATTTCTATTTATAGCAGACCCGCAGATTGAGGGAATGTACAAACTAAATCAAGGATGGATTGATGCACTTGACTTATATGTCAATGACATCTCAATGTCATTGGTATACAGATTGGCGTATTTTCAGTATCAACCAGAATATGTGGTGATTTTAGGAGATCTTTTTAGCTTTCAGCATACTCAGAACCCGGAGTTCGAATGGAGATTAAAGCGGTACAAAAGAATGTTCCCTATTTATAATGAGCATTTTTATAATTTGTCGGGAAATCATGATATTGGGTATGGCTGGGATATGCGAGAATGGATGGTAAAGAGATATGAGTCAGCTTTTGGTCAAACAAACTTCATTGTTAAGACTGCTGAATTTGAAATGATATTTCTTAATTCGATGGCTCTGGATGGTACATTTGAAGATTCTATTTTCAACAACACATGGAATTTTGTAAAATCCTTACCTGAAAAAGAAAAGCCAAGGTTGTTGTTTATGCATATACCATTGTATCCTAGTAACGTCACTTACTGTGAATCGAATAGCTATCGAGAATCAAACGGGTTGTTCCATTTCCAAAACTACTTAACAAAAGACTCATCATTATCACTTCTAAATCTTTTAAGCCCAGATTTCGTTATATCCGGGCATAATCACGATGGCTGCTTAAGCGAAATACATAGAAGCCCAGATTATAAAGTTGAAGAATTTAAGTCTAGAGAACTAAACGGCACTCTGAGAAATACAACTTTTGCGCTTACTGTTAGATCCGTTATGGGTTTATATGATGGTGGGTTTGCTTTTCTTTCGGTGAGAGGCAGCAAATTTCATTACAAAGAGTGTATATCAGTCAATTTTTTGACGGTCAGAATATTTCTAGTTATTAATTTCATAATATTGATTAGTTTTTTGATACTAATTTGCGCCTTTCGCCTTAGTAAATCTTTTAAAGGAGTAAAATAATTAAGAAGTGTTGATTCACAATTTATTTTTGTAACATGGCAGCTAGTTTCGCAGACATTGGGAAAAGCATTAATGACTTGTTGAGCAAAGACTTGCCAACAGCTATAAAGTTTGATTTCAAGAGCGTCCCGACTGACAAGAGAGCAGAATTCAAGGTCTCAGGTGCAAAAGACAACAAAGGTAATTTAACAGCGAAGTTGGAACAGACCTACAAAAACGCAGATGGCTTATCAATTACTCACTCTTGGTCTACCGATAACAAAATCGGTCTAGACGTTGATTTGAGTGATTCGTTTACAAAGGGCCTTAAATTAGGTGCTGCATCAGGTTTTAATACAAACGCAGGAATAGATGCTTTCAAGTTGTCTGCCACTTTAAAGAAGGAGGAATTTCATGTAGTTTTATTTAATTTAGGTCAAGACTACAATTGACGCTTTCAAGGGCCCAACAGTAGGTTTGGCTGCGAGCGCTGCTATTTCTGCTATTGAAGGCTTGATTGTTGGCACTGACGTCTCTTTTGACACAACCTCTACTGCTATCGACAAGTACAATTTTGCTATTGGTTATGCTCATCCAGATTATTATGTTGGTGTATTTTCAACCAACCAATTGCAAGATGTATCTGTAGGATACTACCACAAAATCAGCTCTGACTTAGAAGCAGGGGCTAAGGCGTTGTGGAAAAGAACTGCTGGCGTTTTGGGAGGAATTGAGTTTGCAACAAAGTACAAATTGGATGATGTCAATGTTTTGAAGACTAAGATTGACCAAGCAGGAAAATTAGGACTGGGCTTTACTCACCAGTTGAAAGACGGATTCAAGGTTACTGTGGGTGGTAGTTTCGACACAACTAAGTTGGATGGCGGCTCACATTCAGTTGGCTTGTCATTCAATTTAGAAGCTTGAGTAAAAAATTGAATTTTAGATCTTTTGGTTTCTTGCTTTAACTGTTATTTACACTCTACGCTTAATGTAGATTTAAAATCCTTCCATTTTCGAAGAAGTTCCGCGTTCTTAAACTTTAGACAACTTGTTACATATCATATTGGTACAATTCTACCTATTTTGCTTTTGAATTGCTCGATTAACTCTCGATGATCTTAATGATGAGACACTTTGCCGTCTGCAAAAATATTCTTCACTGTCTCTGCTATGTTTTTACGGATAAACCCTCGCTGTAATAAAACAGCTTGACTATTTTCTTGAATAAATCATTTATCGCGAATTTGTACGCATTTTTGTATAATTTCAAGGCTTTTCCAGATTTTTTTAATAGCCTAAATACTCGAAATTATTTTCGCAAATGGTAAGTCAATTCTAAAGAAATAACTAATAGGTACAGCATACATTCGTCTCAGACTGATAAGCTGGTCCAAACACGAAAATTCGATGCCATGTACAATATAAGGCACTCTAAAGAAAACCAAGTTGGAGAGCTATTCATGTACATGGACCAGATGGCATCAAGGAACAAATTCGATGCCATGTACGAGGTATGGTACTTTAAAGAAAACCAACTTAGAAACCTGAACCTGTACAAAGTGTCGTTTGAAGATAGAGACCATATGGCAGCAAGGGACATATACATCAATTATCTGCATCCTCATTCAATCCCGCCTAAGGGTAGTGCAAGCGTGAGCAATCACTGCAACGGAGAAACTAGCATTAGTTTCTCTGTGGAAATTCTCGATTTTCTCGGAAATCAGGACTTTTAACGAGTACTAATTTGAGCCCAATCTGTGGACCAATCATAAGAAGAGAGAATGTGAAGAAACCAGGTCATTTAGCAATTCTGACGCACAGAAAGCCCTTTGACAACTGCAAAGAAGATCCGGTAAAAGATCTGATACGTTTAAAAACAACCTACTTAGCCTAGAGAACCTAAATTTATTGAAGAGGTGTCATTTTACAACACCATTAGGTCAGAAACAGTTTCAACTATAATGGATCAAATATTTCAAGATACATTTTCAATTATAGCAGAACTACAAACTATAGCATCAGAAAAAGGTTCAAAAACCTTTAAAAATGCATATGTTGGATCGGATGGACAGACAGAGTTTAAGAACGAATATGCCGCAACAGACACGGCTACCGAGAGAAAAATACCGATTATTTTGAGTATGGGGAATCTTAGAATGTCTGCAAGAGGATCAATTGAAAACTTTAACAGCCCTGAATCTCTTAAAATTGAAAATGAACAAACTAGACTAAAGAAGATCAACCCCCCAGAAGTTTTAATTCGAAAATTAGATTCTATGATTATGGACAGTCCGATCAAGAGCGCGGAAGATTACAATAATGACCCAAAATTTGAGGTAATTATTTCAGAAAACAAGGATTTGCAGTCGGGGAACTTGAAAAAGTCCAAGTCTTCTAGTTTAGATGAGTTGAAGAAACTCAGTTTGCGAAAGATTAAAGGCACATTCATGTCAAATGTGAAGTCGCCACTGAAAGCTCAGGTCGAGCAAAAAAGCCGAAATCAAAAAATTAATCGTTCTGACACGCTGGTTATAGCAAACCCTACCCTGTCTAACCTTTCAGGTAATATCCTATTGTCCAGGGATCCAACACATATGAATAACATAAACATAGATGCAGAGAGAGATAAAAGCTTTAAAGTCCCAGAAACTGATACAACGGTAAGTTCAGTTGATATGCAGGCGCACGCTCGGAAAACTGAACTACTTAGTCCTTCAAAAACACCTAAACTTACTGAGTTAATGATTCAACAGTTCGAGGATCAGAAAAACCTAATTCATAACCGTCGAATGACTGACTACAAAGGCCCACAGTACCCGTGGAACAATTTGTTTGACCTAGAACCACAACACTTCATAGGTGATATTGACAAATATATAAAGTACATAACACAGTACATCGCTTCACCGCAGTTAACGACGAAAAAGTCAGATATTGATGTAAAAAAGCCATATCAAGGATTTTGGTTTTTGTTAAACATATGCAAATTCCCTGCAGAGGCTTTTCCAATAAGACTTTTAACAACAAAAGACATAAACCCGGAGATTAAAAGACACCTACTCAAGGATAATGCGGTCTATACATCGTTTAACTTTCTGCTAACCAAAATTGGACCTTTTTTACCTAATAGAGAGACGTGGACATGGATTTGTTATGCAATTCCTGTACAACCGAGTCACGGATTCGATATAGATACAATCTTAAGTGACCCCTTGCCATTTATAGTAGCTGCGAAGGAATTCAACTTGCCGGAAATGAAAGATTTATATAAGCTGCTAGACCTAAATGGCAGCAGTTTCGGATTAATAAGCTACATCACTTTGGATATATCTGTCTTTGATATAAAGCATGCGTATTATCCTCTGGTGCATGACTTCATAGAAGCTAACGTTTATTATTGGATGAACAAAGTATGGCTTCCAATCTTGAAACTTAAACATGAAAAATGGCTCGATGGATTTTGTGATGAGATTACCAAAGTAGCGATCCCATATATAATTCACAGATTTTTTAGAGTTATAAACTCTAGGTACGGACTGCTGTTTCTTAAAAACATCATATTTAACTTTTGCATCAACCCTACATACAATACCTCAAAAACTGCCGTCCCTGATATGACAGAGGGAAATAAAAAGAAACTGAATTCGGCTATAGAAAAGTTGCTAAGATCTAGTATGACTTCCAATTACATACCTAAACTTAATGATAGCAGTTTTACTTTTAAACTTGCGTCACAAGAGATCACCGATATTGTTAAAAACTTTAATTTCATTAAGTACAGTAGACTAGTCGAAACCTCCTTGGTAATAGAAACACTGGCATTGCAACATTTTTATGATCAATAGACTTATTTTGTTTTACTTTTTTTTCTTTTTTGCTTTCATTTCGCCGCTTGCCAGGTCTGACTTTGAGGCCAACTTCTTTTTCTTTCCATCTGGGATAGAAATCAGTTTAATAATACGATCCCCAGTTTTGTAGCCTAGCATATCATTTACCAATTCACCTACAAAATGCACAATGAAGTTTCCCTTTCTTTCTAGTTGCAACTTGTCTCCAATTTTTAAATTTTTAAATTCAAATACACCCACAGCACTTGTCTTAGTTAGTTTAAAATACCAAAAATTGAGTCTTTTCTGAGAGAATATCTTCGATATTGTCATTTTCTTCTGGCTTAGGCTTGTTTATTAAATAATCAAAATCAGTCAAAACTAGGTTTTCCAGCTGATACTCTGAAGATTTAGCAAGCCAAGTCAACTTCTTTGTTTTCTTATAGTCACCTCCCAGGTTTATTCGACCTTTTAATTTGATTATCGAGTTATTGTCCTTAACAATCTCTAGAATTTTAACGTTACCCCAATTCATCAAAGTGACTTCTTCGTCTAGAACTAACAATTCAGCATCGACGTATTCAACATAAACTACATTTGTGTATGGCACCTTACGATGACCCAAAGATTCATTCTTTTGATGATTTAAATGCAGCTTAACAAATGCGGCAGTTTTGGGATTGCCCAAGTCTTCGCTAGACTCAGGATCGGCTAGTAGCTCTAATTCAACTAAGGGCTTAGATGTTTCTAAAGCAGTTAGTCTTCCAACGTTGGCATCAATGATCTTTTTATTTAAAGACCAAATCTTGTCCCATTCGCACAAGTTGTTTTTGCTTGAGTTGCCTTGCATTAATATAAATGTTTTCAGTCCTTCCACGGTCATTCCTCTGTTAATTATCCCTTGGACAGTTGGAAATCTTGGATCAAACCAAGATTCCACTCTTTTTGTGTCAACAAACCACTGCAATTTACGCTTTGATAACAGAGTATATACAAAGTTTAGTCTAGAAAAGTCAGATATACTTACAGGTCTTAATTCTAGCTTTTCAATAAACCACTGGTATTGAGGTGCTCTATCTCTATACTCATTCGTTCTCATAGCATGTGTTACTCCCTCAATGCTATCGACAACAGGGCAAGCAAAGTCGTATGTGGGATACACTTTAAACTTATCTTTAGTCTGATGATGCGGTGTAGTGTTGCACCTGTAGATTACAGGATCTCTTAAACATTTGTTGTTATCATCTATAGAAATTTTAGCACGTAAACAGCAAGTCAAACCATACTCTGTGGCTCTTTTCATCTCATCAAAGTCGCTAAAATTCTTTTCCAACGACTTGTCTCGACATCTGCTAGCAATACCCTTCATTCTCTGATGCCTCATATCTTCTATCGAAGTGTCATCAACATAAGCCAGATCCAATTTTATTAGCTTCTCTGCGTAGTCGAGTAAAACTGAGAAATGATCGCTGGTGTGCGAAGTTTTGAAAGGAATAATTCCAAGAGTTTTGCAATCCTGCAAAATGGCGTCCTCATAGTCCTGCTTTTCTTTTGTTGGATTAGTGTCATCCATTCTAATTAGTAGCTTACCGTTGTACCTTTTTGCAAAATAGTCGTTTATTAATGCTGCCTTTACATGGCCAATATGCATATATCCACTTGGTTCCGGCGGGAAGCGAGTTACGACTTTTCCGTCCTCTGCATTTGCTAGATTAAGCTGCTTTTCAATTTCGTTATTGTACTGATCAAGACAAGTAAAATCCCATTGAGAATTCATTTTGTACCAAGGAGTTCTGGGGTGATGCAAAATAATTTGATTAAAGAATGCATTGAAAACAATTGTTTATTATTCGGAGACTTCACTTTGAAGTCGGGTAAAAAGTCTTCTTTTTTTTTCAATGCCACGTTTGACAATGGAAGATTACTCTACTTAATAGCTGAAGCCTATGCAGATCATTTATATACTATTTTGAAAGCCGATTTGAGTAACTATACTCTTTTTGGTGCTGCATATAAAGGGATTCCTTTAGTTAGTGCAATTGGTTCACTATTGTATTCAAAACACAAAATCATCTGTAACATTGTCTTCAACCGCAAGGAAAAGAAAGATCACGGTGAAGGTGGTAATTTTGTTGGTAAAATTCTATGTGATAAGCTAATCGTAATAGACGATGTACTAACAAAAGGTACTGCCCTGCATCAAGTTATTACAATGATAAAGCAAGAATTTCCAGCTGTAAAAATAGATAGGGCATTAATTCTTTTGGATAGAATGGAAGTAGTAAAATCTACAACTGCAAAGGAAATTTTAGTTAGAGAGACTGGCATAAAAATAGATTCTTTGATCTGTTTGAAAGACATTATTCAGTATCTTAAGGATACCAATAAGGACACAAATCTCTTAGAATAAACTTTTTCTTTGTCAATTTTTTGTCACATTCTCCACAATGTCACTCAAACACATTTTGGCTGAAAAACAGTTAAGTTCTCTGTTGCTGACATTAAATAGACCCGAAAAACTGAACTCTTTAACCACCGACATGGTTATACAGTTGAAGTCCTATTTTGAGACATCTGGATTGAAGATTTTGCAGAGTCTTAACCCAAAAGCATTTTGTGCGGGTGGCGATGTGGTTGGTCTATTGAAGGATCCAAATCTAGGTCTTAATTTCTTTAAGCAAGAATATAAAATGAATCTGGCACTACACAACAGAAAGCAACTTATGGATGTTGTTTGCATTGTGAACGGCATATGTTTTGGTGGCGGTGTAGGCATTAGTGCTCACGCGCCTTATGTCGTGATATCTGAAAATGTAAAGTACGCTATGCCTGAGACTAAAATAGGTCTGCACCCAGATGTTGGCGGCAGTTTCTTTCTAAACAGATTGAAATCTGGAACCGGTTTGTTACTTGGTTTGACAGGGAAAATCGTTACCTCGCCTTGGCTATTGCGCGAAATAGGATATGCAAACTTTTATGTTCCATCACAAAGAATCCCCCATCTTGTGAAGGAGCTCGGCAATATAACAGATCTAGAAGTAGTCCCAGATGTTATCGGCGAATTCGCGGAGACACCAGAGCCTCAGCCAGGCGACTCAAAAATATTGGAAGTTGCGAATGATTGCTTTTTAAATAACTCTTTGTTTGAAATATTTGACGCGTTGGAAGAAAAGGATAACTGCTCACTTTGTCAAGAGTTGCTCTTAAGTTTGAAAGCTGCATCCCCTCTGTCATTGCATTTGACTCACCGATTATATAACTTGAAAGCAGAAACCCTACCAGAAGCACTGAGAAATGAGTACCGAGTGTCTAGTAGATTACTTGGAAACCAAACTGATTTCCATATTGGCGTAGAGAGTCTTTTGATTAAAAAGTCTAAAGACCCAGTGAAATGGACCCACAACTCAATTGAAGATGTAACCACTGCAGAAATTGATGAATATTTTCAGCCATTAAAAGAAGAATGGCATCCGTGAATAGATCAATAAATTTACTTCTATGACAGGAAAAATTTTCTACGATCCACTTGCATCTTTGGATGCCATTTAAACTCAACCTCTGCATCGTGGTCAAAAAGCCCTTTCTTCAGCCATCGTAACTTTAGAGAAAACCGAGGACCGATCTCTTGCAATCTTGATTTACCATTATCAAACATATATCTATGTCGCCTAAAGAAAATAAAATCTCGCTGATTATGAAAAGTACAAACTTGACGGCCATCAAACTCGGGTAATTTAGGAAATAAACAAGCAAAAAATCTTCCGATTGTACGACCAAGCCTAGAATCAAAGTTATTTAAGATCAATTCAGGCTGATGAGCTGTACTTCTGCCATGGTTGTGAATTTCTTTCGATAAGACAGGATTAGTCAATCTAAAAAATGCAGTAGGACCTTCTGGAAGATGAATAATTGTAAGATAATCAGGAATTTTGTTATTTTCGTTAATTATAATTATATCAGAGAAATTTCTCGAATTGCAGAATGTCACAATTTCTTTTACATCATATTGCTTTCTCTTAACAAATTGACAATTTGGAAAAATGTCAGAAAATTCGTGGACAAAGTCATATATCTTACCAGAAGGGTTTCTGGATGTGGTTAGTAAGATTTTAGTTTCAGCATTCTCTGCTTTAAAAAATTCAGCAAACTCATCTTGGTCCTCCTCCAAGATGACCTCTTCATCATCTACATTTACAGTCTCGTTGGGGATTCTACTGTTCTCGATAGTGATAGGGATGTTAGCTTTTAGTCTCTCCTCAAGTAACTGTGGATTTTCATTTTCCTCATTGCGTCGCAACTTGATCATCTTCTTTTTCTCTTTGAGCATCTCCTTGGCTCTACGCTTAACGGCACTGTACCTTCTAACTTTGTTCTTAATATCATGATAATCAGACATCAATGTTGTTTGCAATTCCTCGTTTTGTCCTGACGAGTGGGACAATGCTCTGTCAAAAGTATATCAAGGGGTAAAAGAAAGAGATACTACACCAACATTGAAATCATCGAAATCATCGAAACCACCAGTCGATTCAATTAACAGCAGTTCCAACGTTTTAATTGCAAATAAGATATGCGATTGTGAAAGAACTTTGCAGAGTTCTTTGCTTGGTTATTGCAGTTATACTTGGCCTAAAGAGTATTGCATCATGGTGAAAAAGAAACTACTGTGTTTACTGGCATAAACGCATTGGTGTTGCTTATCCTAGAAAGTAATACTTCTAAATTATCTTATAGCTTACATGGGACTGATGGCTGGTATAGTAGAATTCAGTGATCTCTTAAGCTCAGGGTTGTATCAGCATACCTACTGTGACGTAGAGTGGACTAAGGTGTGAATTCGTGGTACATAAATCCTCAATTCATAAGAAGTCTGTTGAGCAACGTTGAAAGACTTGGAAGGCAGAGGAGAGATTTGTCAACCAACAGCGTTGATGGTGGATATCAGATATTTACACTCTACTACATCTACTTTTGAGACATCTGTTTTGGACTCGTTTTCTAGTTTTTATCAAATCTAGTTTGCAAATCAAATACGGAGACAATTCCATACAAGAGGAATGTCTCTAGCAGGACCAAAAAGAAAACAAAAAATAACGGCAGATCCAAACAACAAAAGCTGGACTGTGAAATCTTCGGTTGCATACAAATATTTAAGAAAGTATGACATAAAGCAAATGAAGTCAAAGCCCGTTCAAATGAGAAAGAAATTGAATACAGATGGTATAGGTCACCAGTTGCATAAGGAAACTAGCTGCTATTTGGCCGATCTTGATGCCTTGTTTTCAAAGAAGTCTCAAACCCAAAACAAAAATGGAATGAATGTTCAAAAATTATCAATACAGGCTTACTTCGATCGAAAGAAGAGAGGAATAGTGGCTCTCTAAATAAATATAGATGTTTTATATGATTTATTCTTCTCTAGTGGCGAGAGGTTTTAGTGCAAAGGAGGGAACATCTAAAATATGTTTTCCCCAACTATATTAACATTTTTCGTTGGAATATATTTCCTCGGAGCCCTCACATTATTTTCGTGTAGAAATTCACCTCATTTTAAGTATAGATTTCCCATACTGGTGTATTTGATGAGTATTCACCTGTTAGGAAAAGGAGTGCTCGACATCATTAAACTCTGCAATTTTGAAGGCTTTGGTGAGTTGAACTGCCTAGAGTTATATTGGTTGAATAACGTCTCCACTATTCCCTTTCATGTTTTGTTCCCTTTTGTAGCTTTTCTATTTATGATTTTGTATAAATCTCATACCAATTTAACAATCCCCAAATATCTTTGCAGAGCACTAAATATAGAAAGTGAAAGGTTTCTTATCCAGAAATTTCCTTGGTACATCTATTTTAGCATTTATATTGTTTCACTACTTGTCCCTGTACTGGTTTATTTAGTCGACTTGGCTAGCGGTGTGCTATTAGACCTAAACAAGACGTACCCGCTGCATAACTCTACTCTCTGTACGGGTCCTTCCAACTACAGTAACTTTGTTATCAAAGGTTTATCTTGCATTGTTGATTTGTTTTTATTTTTTAAATTAAAAAATTATAAAGACGGACTTGGAATAAGGAACCAGCTTAGGATTATGGTGGTTATTCATCCACCTCTCTTCGTACTCTCAATGATATTCATCTCTGTATTTTTAGACAATAATTCAACCTTCTCCATAACTGCCTTGTTTAGCTTCTTATTCGAGTTAATTCAGTTGCTGCTGCTATTTTATGCTCCTATTTACTTTCATGCTAGGTTTAAGTATACACTTTCTAAATTGAAATCCCACGATCAGCATACTCAAGTAGAAATGTTGCAACTATTGAAACATCCGTCATATCGTAGGCTGTTTTACATTTATGCCTGCAAACAGTTCTCATCAAACTATTTGCAATTTTTGGACAAATATGAAGATGTTAAGAAATGCAAGTCAAATGATGTTTATAATTTAAAGAGCCAGCAGCTGTACAATGACTTTATATCAAATTCTGCTTGCTTCTACATAAAGATTCCCAAGGAATTGAAAATAGAATTGTTAAGCTACAAAATATTACCCAAGCCTGTTCTAGAATCAATCAATACCTATGTCAAAGACTATGCATACGATAATCTATATTTGCCATTTATAAGGTATAGAGAACAATAAATATAATCTAATTTTTATATAAAACCACTCTCCAGTGTCACTAAGACTCTCTTTATCTTACTATAATGTCATCGGCCTTTAATTGTAACTTAAGCAAACTGGTTTCTTGTATTCTGTTCAAAAAGCTGAATTTTGTAAAATAAATCATATATCGAGACTTTGTATATGTACATAATTTCATGACTTTTTTATATTTTTCCAATACCTCAAGTACTCGGTATTCTATATTTTCGCAAATTGTAAATGGAAACAATGGATATAATCCTGAACATGTCAAATCTAAAGAAATAACTAATAGTTACAGTATACATTCATCGATGTTGAGGAACTGGCCCAAACATGGAATAACTAGATGTCTTTCAATGCCTAGAAAAAGATCAACGATAAATAAACCTGTGAACCGCTAATTTAACAATTGGTATGCGATTGGTCTTGCGATATGTGCAACAGTAGATATCATATGGCAACAAGGAGTATCACATCAAGTATATACATCCTTATTCGATCACGCCTCAGGGTGGTCAAAGCGTGAGCACTCACTGTTACGGATTTACTAGCGCTGCTAGTTTCTCTGTGAAAATTCTCAATTTCCCGGAAATCAAGACTTTTAACGAGTACACTAACTACAATTTCCAATTGGGACATCAAATATAAAAACTGGACTAACTTTCTGTAACAACTTGGAACATTATTTAAGAGGCGAGTGGACATTCAGCTAGTTGCGGAGTTGACGAGTATAAAGGAAAATAAATATTCTGTACAGCTATTCTCTTACTCTTTCATCCAATCTTTAT
>JADGIF010000007.1:0-47770 GCA_018985225.1 Amoeboradix gromovi
AAAATCAAGTCTGCATTAGATATACAACAATAAACATAGCTTAAAATATACTTGCTCTTCAATTTCATATAAATATGCGAATTGTTAGTAATTCATTATAATATGACAGAAGTTGCATTTTGCGATACTGGGGCGACTTTTCATTAAGAGACTCTTGAATCAGTTCAGTCTTGAACAATATATATGATGCTGCAAATTATACACTCATATGACTCTATATTTTCACCTAGCTCTACAATTACACTAAATTTTGGAAAGTAATGTCAGATACCTTCTATCAGCTTTGAATTTTTTCTTTTACTATGCCTTCATGGTAACCAAGGTGAAATTGTCCACTGTGGTGAGTTCTTGATTCATTTTTCAAAGTGATTTATTATTAATATCCGTTTAATTCTGCTCGCTGCAATAAATAGTTGAAACACTTAATTGATTGCTTTGAGAAAGTCGTTAAGGCAAAGAAACCATTCACTAATTAGAATAGAAGTACCTTGGTAAAGAAAACGGAACGATTTTTAGAGTTTTTTGAAATGTATGCATCTGTGGCCAGAACTATTGAAATGCCTTACAAATTAGTTATATTAACTAAGGGTGTACCGTCTGTCACTCATCTTTTATTAAGATTTGTATCACTTATCGACATTTTATCAAGTTTTAAAACATAGGATTTTATTATTGCTGGAAAATAAGGAGTTACATTATGTTTTCTATCAAGGAAGGGGTCAACTATATCAATGTTATGTGCCAAGCAGAACATCCAATAAAAATAGATATCAATAAGCATGACGAGCATTCGGACGGTTGTGTTTGCACTGTATACGGAGATGAAGATCGCTCACATAGTGCGCTATTTACGGGAACTAAGAAAATGGTCTTGGTTAATCTGTGCTCACAAGTATCCTTAGCTGGAACTTGACAGATTTCAAGGTGCAGCTGTTGCTACACCGCTGGAATTGTTGAATCGGCTAAAGAAGAGATATGCAGATATAACTGTTGATGTCAAAGATAAACCATTTGGATCACTCAAATATAAATTGGGTGATGGCAATTTATTATTTAGAGCAAGCTATATGCTTGTTATAAACATCACAGCTATACGAAGAATAAAGTTGCTCAGTTATTCTTGGAACAAGCAGCTGTCTATGATTCGGATGCAAGAGATTATATCAATTGGATTACTTAACTATTGCCGTTAACACAGCTTGTAAAATCACCACATATGGAATCCGTAAACACCGAGTACAAAGGTGCCAGTGACCCTGAAAACAATTTGACTTTCATGTCTGCTTGGAAAAATTACTATGAAAAGGTGCTGGAAGCACTTTGTGATATGGCGAACAATGAAGGGGGTATTATTCATATTGGTGCCATGACTCTGGTGTTGTTCAAGGCATCAAGAAGTTACAAATTAAAGTTAAAATATCAAGACCATATCAGGCCCAGTATAAAGCCAGCCATATTATATGATTTGGCGGTTTTTACCTGTTCGCTTTTACAAGGAAAACCCTAAATTGAAACTTATTCCGGAAAATGCTAAATTCACTTCAGAGGATATAATAAAGGAACTGAATTAGTTAAAACGAGATTGGTACAATTTATGGGCAAATCCTAGGCTATCTGTACACAATCAAGTGATGAGAGAAAATCCTTGATTCATATTTCCAATTATTTCTAGCGTTATTCATCATCGAATTTCCATTTGATCTTGCTCGCTTCAATGAATAATACCTTTGACTTATTCATCGGTTTACAAAAGTCATACTGCTTGCGTATCTTATAACTGAATTAAAAGACATTTGTGACCCATTCTGACAAATGTACTCATTTACAAGTAGGAGGAAAACGTAGAAACCACACTAGGACGTAAATATTCATGTCATCAGATACGAAAGTTTATCAGGAATAAGAAGGGGTGTACTGTGAAGATTGCAGGCCAAAGAAACATATGCAGACGCTGCCTTGTTTGTGAACAAGACGACATTACAATCACCAAGACAGAATATGAAAATCGCTATCATTTGAGATTTTGCAGCATATGCTCAGTGCTAATCAGCCAAGCTGTTTTGGTAGAGACATTGCAAGTGCAATTTCATACTGAGAAAAGCTTGATGGCATATTATGAGTCTGACACATCTTTCCAGGAAGTCCTCCGACTTAGATTAGGAGACATTTTCTGAAATTGAGTCCCAAATGTTTAAATTCTAGTACGATATTTTATTCCGACACGGACGAGGGTGACAGACCCATCCACACCCCGATGTTTTTATTTTGTTGAAATCTATGTTCCAAGACATCCAGAAAAACAAAGAATTGGTAGAAAGGCAGAAACTCGAGATGCGCTTTCTGACGACTTTCAAAAATGAGTCAAATTGGCTGGTATGTATGCACCGAAAGTTACTGTCCAGGTTGGTCTTGGAGATACAAAACTTCATGTCATAAAAGTATGATTGACAAAGATTTTATTTTCGGTAAAGGGTAATTTTTTATACTGGACAGGTTAACACATTGAAAATAGTCGTTTACATGAAGATACAGACCGTATGCCAGCAAGGAAACTATACTTTATGTATCATTTAATCCTGCATCGTAGCAATGGAAGTATGAGCAACCACCGTAGCAGATCGACTGGTTTTCTTTGTAGAATTCACGGTCCTCTAGGAAGTCATCAATTTCGATGAGTAACGAATTTTGATAATCTATTACGGGGTGTTGATTGGACAGAAATTTAATGAAATCAGGATTCATTTTTTGAATCAATTTCACATGTCTCTAAATAGAAAAACAAGTCAAAAAGGAAGGCTGGAGAGACCAGTAGCGGCGCAATTAAACTACGATAGGCTTCGTACTTTGAATCGCAAGAGAGATGGCAATCAAGAAACCAAGCCAGAATTTCACACTTCAGGAAAATTTGTTAAAAGTTACAAACATAAACTAGATTTCAAAACCAGATTAAGTCTATTGTTTTCTCACGATGGATCTAAGATATCGTTTATCATAATTTATTACCTTTTTTCCATTTACATAGGTATGTGGAAGTACACAACTTATGCGCGTTCTGAAAAATATGCTACAACTCGAATAATATTTAGAGAAGCTTTATCGATTGCAAGAACTTCTGCTGGTCTCTTGTTGTTTAACTGCGCTATTGTTTTGCTCCCTGTCTGCAGAACCCTGATTTCGCAAGCTAGAGTAAGTGTACTTAATTCCGTTATACCTTTTGATAAGAACATTGAATTCCATAAGTTTGTTGGCGTACACATTGTGATTTATACAATCGTTCATATCGGAGCTCATGTATTTGATTTCTTGTATTTGAGCAATTTAGGCAAGGCGAATCTCGGATTTGAATATTTGGGATCCCCAGAATTGTTGTGGATGTCTTTGTTACCTGCATATACAGGTCATGTTGCAACTTTATCTTTATTTTTAATAATTACTAGCTCATTGCGCAAAGTAAGAGTAGCTAATTTCGAAATATTTTGGTTTACGCATCATTTGTTTATAATTTTTTTCGTTTCGCTTGTACTGCACGGCGCAGGGTGTGTTGTAGAGACCCTGGTTGGTTACCAATGCGTTGCTTTCACAGAGTTTTGGAAATGGTGTATTTTGTCACTTTTTTTCTATTCCGCTGAAAGATTGGTATTTAGAGTGTTTAGGACATTTCGACCGGTCAAAATTCAAAAGATTGTTGTGCACCCCTCAAATGTAGTTGAATTGCAATGGGTTCCAAGGTACTTAACACAGATGTACAATGCAAAGCCTGGACAGTATATATTTTTAAATTGCCCTGAAATTGGAGGAATGCAATTTCATCCTTTTACCCTGACATCATGTATTGAAGAAGGGTATATGAGTGTACATATTAGAGAGACAGGTGATTTTACAAGTAGGCTATCAGAATTATTAATTCAATTGTCCCAAGAGAACTCAGTGGGTAACATTGAAAAGGTTCCAAAAATTTACATTGATGGGCCATTCGGTGCCGCCGCCGAAGACGCTTTTAAGTATAAGACGTGCATTTTTGTTGGTGCGGGCATTGGAGTTACCCCCTTCGCTAGTCTGCTTAAATCAGTTTTCTTCAAAGTAGATATGGGGCATTCACCAGTGAGAAAGCTGAAATTGTTTTGGATATGTAACGACACAACAGCGTTTGAATGGTTTAACGATTTGCTGCATTCCTTGGAGCAACAAGAAAGTATGGTACAACTGGAATATCATATTTACTTGAGCAAAGTTAGAGACACTATGATTAATAAGCTGATATTAAATGACGTAGGCAATAATTTTGACCCTATAACTGGTCTTCGAAGTAAAACAAATTATGGTAGACCAAACTGGGATGCTATATTTGCAGAAACAGCAATTCAAAACCCAGGAGAAACAATTGGATTATTTGTATGTGGGCCGAAATTGTTGACAAAAGCTCTAAAGAAGAATTGCATACTGTATACTAATTATAAAAGTACAGAAGCTATATTTCGTTTCAATAAAGAAAATTTTGGTTGAAATTTTAGTTTTTACCTTGTGACAAAATCATATGCCACGTTGCTTAATCCTAATAAAATTACTTCAAAAATCAGTGGTACACTTTCTTGCATATAATTGGGGCCCAAAAAAAAAGTTCGTAATGCTTTTAGGGATAATTCCTGGTTAACGAAGTTCTTGAAGGGGTACACGTATTGATTATTAGTTGTCTTAGTAACGATGTTAAGCCGGCGAAACAAACGTTTAAGTCAAAAATTTCAAGTTTGGGCTGGCGATTTGCACGTCCATTTCTGAAATTTCCCCAATAACACGCTCCCTCCTTTCAATTCGTTGCGATCCACCAATCAGCGCTTAATTGTCTTACATCGAATCAAAAATATGAGGATTTATTTAGAAACAGTCAGATACCCGAACATTACAGACGCTCATGGAACCAATAATTCGTTTTGACGAAAGCTCATCTTCCATGGAAGATATTGAAGAAGTCCCCGTAGATATAGATTTAAATCAACGCCTTGTAAACTCTCAGCAAGCACCTCCTACCTTGCCCGGTATTGATGACTTGAACCTTCATAGCAGACCTATTACTCCTGAGAATTACGAGATTGATTATAATACTTCGGACTCGTTAAATAAAAGATGGAGCTCAGCTGGAGAATTAAAATTACCTGACCAGGGATCGCCTGTACCTCAAAGAAAGTATCCAAAAACTCCACAGCCTGTTAGAAAACAAATCTTAAGGTACCAACAGGGTACTACCTTGGTTCAGTATCCTTCTGGAACATCAGCCATACAGCACCCGATGCTCTATGATTTAATACGCTTGCAAAGCCATAGTTCCGGTGGATCTGCAATTGACTTGCCAGAAGAAATTGAAGACGACAGCAAATCTTTACAATGTCGATTTTGTTACAAAGATTTTACTACAACCTTTGCCAGAAGAAGGCATGAGACGAACGTTCATAGTGTTGCTGTTCCTTGCCAGTATTGCGGGCAAGAATTGAAGACTATGGGTAGACCAGATGCCCTCCAAAGACATCTATTACGATGTCCCTCGTTTAGACTGAAAGATAACAAAGATGGACATTATCAAAAGGACGCTGATCCATATAATAGAAAAGAATTTATGTAAATGAACATTAGTAAACCATGTTTATTATAAGTTGGACCGACTTGGCTGTTGGCACAATTTTGCGTAACAATTATTTCTACTTCGTAATGAAAGAACTGTCACTACTGTAATTGACCATATCATATCTGTGGAAGTTTCTTTCAAATTGGGTTTTAACAGCTATTTTTACAGTTAAAGTCTAAAGTAACTCTGGATATTCTGTGAAGTAGAGAAGTTCAGGCGTGCCTTGAAAGCTAGATCAATTTTTTCTCAGCTCATTATGAGTAACTGCCTCTAACGGTTGAACTCCTTAGGTTATGCAAATAACGTGCACATAATGCATAGTTTAAAACACTTGAATCTAAAAATGACGAAGCTGTTTCTAGCTTTGAGCACCAACCCTTAAACTAGCTTTTTTTCTGCGGAATTCAAGAGATCACTTAGATTAGGCATTACCTGAAGAAGCCTAATTTTGAGTAAACGACACCTTTCTAGTTTTTTCAAGTATAATTAAGTAAATTGCACAATTTCCTCAGTCTCAATGCAAGCGGCCTACAGAAAAAGAAACTAAGAGGGATACAATGTAAAAGACATTTTATTCAGCGCGTTGCAGTCTCAAAAGCAAAAAGAACTGCTGGGCTTTGCTTATAAGTCGAACTTTTTTAAAGTATGATGAGGTGCATGATCCACTTAGACTTGAGTATTTCACGATTTGCTGCTTAGTTTTAGAACGCTGGTATCACTGCGTTAAAATAACAGATATTTAACAGCCGGTTTCCTCTAGAGTGCACTAATTAGAGCGATCGTAGGTTTTGCTCTTAGATGCAAGAAAGCTGTTTGGAATGTATACACACATCTACATAGTTGCTGGAAAAACACTTTCAAAAAGCAGTTAGATAATTAGTTATGAAATTCAATGGTAGACTTCAGTTGACGCGCTGAAAGTGCTTAGGATATTGAAGTGTAGATTTTATTACTTGCACTAGATTGCTACACCATTGAAATACTTTATACATACGAGATTTCCGCTATAAGAGCTAGGCCAACTAATTTTTAGACAAGCACTCTGTATTTGAGACACCAGATAGAAATATTGTTGTGCCCAATATTGATATTTTGACATTTTGTCATTTTGTCAATTTTTCAAATTACAATACTATTTTTTGCGGTCGCACAAGATATGAATAAGCCTAAAATTGAATGTGCTGATTCTGCAATGGTAACGGCGATACGGAATCGCTTTCAAAACAAGATAAAATTAAGCAACTGTATTTTGCCAAGCAAGTTAGACTCACAGTCTAATGTGATCATAGAAGCTAATGATTACGGACAGGGTTCTGAATATGAAAGGGAACATCTATCAGTAGACTCTTCGGCTCTGCCAATCTACACAACAACTAACTTGCATAACAACAAACAACGGCAGAGGATTGAGGAAACTCAAGTGTTAGAAAGCAATTTAAAGGGACTATTATTAACTGTTTGACAGACATGTAACACTGATTAAATAGATTTGAATAAATGTGGAGCAGAGCTAGTTTACAACTTAACACACGCTATAGAACTAGGATTCTTCTGAAAGGTCTATTGAATGTTTTGTTAAGTCTGTGACTGTAGAATGATCCACACCTTAAGGGTTGTCAAGAAAATGGGGTGCTTTTCCACAAGAAGTATACAAAATGATAGCAAAAAGAATTGTGAATCGTTGCTGACGAATAAATCAATGAACGGGAGTGGCTGCAAAGTACTCCATTATAATTTTTCGTCTGAACTATATAGCGGCTTTTGTAACCTCTTATTGCAGTCATAGAACTCCAAAGCGATGGCCTTGTCATTCGAAAAATAATGCTTTCACAAGCGAAAGCCTAAAATGTTTACCAACAAACGCGATTCGCTGCACAATATGGCTTAAATTCAGAGCTGTTTCTCACAATTCAATGATAATTCCCATTCTCTCTTTCATCGTCCTGTATAGCACATGAACTAACTTTTATCAACAGTTGATATCCAACACAGTAGAAATAGTGCTTTTCAGTATCTTTATTGCTGTGGCACTCGAAAGTTGATGTACTAAATTCATCACATGATAAAAAGTAATTCCAAATTTCAGTAACGATCTAGTGAATGCTATGTCAGTATAACTGCTTTTCAGTTCAAAATAGAAGTGCTATGCAAGATAATGCGGTCTCAACCCGATCTATAACCTCAGATTATAGCGCTAGATTGTAGCAGCTAGATTATATTGGCAGGATTTATCTGCAACTTCTTATTTTGTTTATACTCGGTCTCTTTGATTCCTTTGATACTCGCCTACTGCTACTCCAGTTCTAGTGACTTTTTGGGATGAAGGTTTCATTGGGCCTAAATTAGCTCTATACTATTCAGTAATGGTAAAGAGCGAATCCCAAAAAACACGCTAGGAAAAAAATTGTTTCTTTATTAGCCTAAACGGAATACAGCGACTGAACAGACGAGATATGAGCCAGATCAGCGTAAAACGTAAAAGTGCAGGAAGACAGCCTAGCCAGATCCAAACTATTAATTAAACTATGTCGGCAGCCTTCAGATAATTTGCACCAGATTGGAGTTGCTTTACTTAGAATACATTCGAATAACTAGATTAACAATGTATGGACAGTCTACCAATGTAGCATTCAGAAGAAAAACAAGAAATTCACTTAGATATTTCATTTAATATTGGGGAAGTTTAGTATTTTTATTTTAATAGCAGCCAAGAGAAAACAGATGGGACACTCTGTGATTTCTAGACTAGGGTGAAAATAAAGTTATCGAGAAACACCGATTTCAAGTCAACTTGAGGATTACTCTCTAAAAACTAGAGTATGATCTGATTCATTGATTTTCTATGTGAAATGTAGACTAGGGTATAATATTCTGCGCCTAGGATTTTTATTGTTAACTCTTTTGTCTACTTCATTTTTGAATTCCGTTTTCATCATACAAGAAAGATAAAATCGAGCATAAATTAGCCATGCTCACGTCAAATTCCGAGCAACACTAAACTAAGCCAAATGCCGGCTCTTTTTTGTTTTTCAATTTTCAAACAAGTCCTTTAATTTGGCTGTTTTACATTGATATTCATGACCGGAACTATCCAAGGCGCAAATGGTAGAGAAAGCGAGCTATTATTTGCCCAAATATAACACTATTCTTCAACAATTTGTTCAAGGCGAAAGTGCAAGAGGTATTTGTACAGTATCGAACCAAGAAGTGTACCATGCCTGATTTGTTTAACCATCTTTATTACATAATTCTACTCCTCGCTAAAAGTCCTGATTTCCGAGAAAGTAGCAATGCTAGATGTTCCATTAAAGTGATTGCTCACTCTTGCACTACCCTGAGGCGGGATTGAATAAGGATGCAGATACTTGATGTAAATGTTCCTTGCTGCCATATGGTCTCTATCTTCTTCAAAATGACAGTTGGTACAAGTGTAGGTTTCTAAATTGGTTTTCTTTAGATAGAAGCTTACCCTTCAAAGATGAAAGAAGGGTATATCTTAAGAAAATTGGCAATATGTACTTCGTTGCAGCTCTTATGTAGAAAGGCAACGATCTTTCCTCGATAAAAATTACCAAATTAAAGACGCGTTACCTGAGCGGTTACTATGATAAGAATTTGGATGGTGATCGATTTATTAAGTCGACAAAGTTTTTGTTGTCCCAAACACCTATGTAATGCCAAATACCATTCACTCTGAGTTTAATATTAACAAAACTATGCCTTGTAATTTTTTTGAAATCAGCTTGGAGATAAAGTAAACTTTCGTTAAAAATGTCGAGTTTCTTATGGAATTCTCTTACCACCCCTATGCTACCCTCCCAGAAGTCTCCTTTGTATCTATAAATTCCTTACAACTTCTACACTGCTTTGTATGATGTTCAGCCATCAATTTTTTGCAGGCGGTATACTCGTCGAAATTGTTGTACTTTATCTGAATATGACGAAGGTCCCCATCCTCATATTCAGCAACAACTTCAATTAATAAATGGGAGTCCTTTTTATATGTTCCACGTTGAATTAGAATTTTAAAAGGCACCACATCGTCTTCATTGTAGCTACTGAATAGATGCTTACGATATATAATTCACTTACAAGGCTAGACCATCTTTTGCGAGATTAAACCATCTTCATACTTCTTGACAAACTTACCATTCAACGCTTGCTTAAAGTCTCTGGTGTCCAAATACTCCTCCGCGTATATAGAAACTGACAATCATCCATCCATGTTCAATAGGATTAATTCTAGTACAAAAGTGATACGAATATATCGTTTCTTCAAACGTATCTTGGAACTTTCAAACAGTCAATTCATTCATTTTACTTGGGTTAAAGGCTTCGTTTGCCGGACTTAACTTCTTTCTTCTAGTAATGATATCTACTACAGCAATTTGGTGCTTTGATGGTGAACTCAAAGTGACAACCTGATCTCGGGTTGTTTTGTAAAATCACCTCAAAATTTAGTTTTGATCAATCTAGTTTTGCCAGGTTTTAAGCATAACTGTCTGATCACGTAGGTTCTCTTCTATATCTGAACTGTCGTCTTGATCCTCTATTGGTTCTTCCTCTTCCCGTGGCATGGAATTAAAGTAGGACTCTTGTGGTGAATGGGTTGTCGTCCATCGTTTCGAAGGAGAAATTAGTGGAAAATGGTGTAGTAGTTGAATAAGAAGAGTATATCCATTTATTCTTCATCGATATCTTTGCGATAGATTATGTTTCGAGTGTATCTAAGTTATTTTCAAAAACAAACTGCTTTATTCCATTACTCTTTTCCCAACTCCATCTTCTCAAAGACAGCAATAATCGACTCGCTTAACTCCTCTGACTCTTCTAACTGCTCATCAAACGCACGCATTCCCTTCAATATCAACTCGGCAGACCAATTTTCAAAATTTAAGACAACATCAGGGTCTCGATCCATCAAAGTCTGAACGTGGTGATACTGCCCCATCTTTACTTTAAACTGAAGCCACTGTATCTGATATTCGACATAACAATGGCCGTCACAGTCCTCATCACAGTCCATGAGTGGCATGTGGACGCTTAATAACAGTCCGTCCGTACCATTACTCTTTTCCGTCGCCAGTGCCAATGTCAGGTTAGGAATGCCAACATCATCACACTTCAATTCCCCAATCTTACACCGCAAAGTGAATTTATGTGGATAACACATGGCATATCCGATGAAATTCTTTGCTTGAATAGGGTCAACAACCTCAATCTTCGGACTCTGCAATATCAAGGGATTCTCACCTTCTAGCTTTATATCAGGGCACAACGTCGTACAGTGCTCTATGAATTCATCATACAGTTCGTCAATCATGTGCTGATGTGGGGGTGTAGGTGCATTATCAAAGCTTACTATAGGATATTGACAATTTTTGGCTTTACAAGTAGAGAACTCATTAGACAAGCTTTTCCGAGGAAAATCAGACATTAGTAAATCATCAATAAGCTCCCAAACAAAATCGAGTCCGACGTCCCCAATGAGAAAATCACATCCGAATCTTTGATTTTCTTCACCAGGCTGCGTCAAAACAAAATCTTTAAAGTTCACTTTTTTACCGTCAGAACTGACATACGGATTGTTGCTTTTACTGTTGATAAATTTGTTGAAGTCTTTGTCGTCTTCATTTTTGTATGAAGAATGGATATATCCCATCCGGAATTGCACCCATAATTTGTAGTCTTCAATGTAAACGTCTATCGTAACAGAAATTTTAGGATCCTTAAAGTGGACCAGCATATCCAAGTGCCTGGCATTTAGATCAGTACTGCGTAGGGCAGAGGCTACTAAACGCATCAGAACATCTTCGGTGTTGTCATCAGAGCTTTTGGGGGGAATGCACTCTTCAAATTCTTTCCACTGAATTCTTAAATCTTCTAATTTTGCCTTTGCGTCCGTTAATGACATCTGCTCCATTTCCTTTTGAGGTGAAGTTACAGTTTTGATAACAACAAATTCATTTTATTGGTTGAAAATCCTGAGCATTTCCATGAGAAAGGTCATTGGTCAAAATGCAATTAGATACTACAATACAAAGAAATTAAAATGTTCAGTATTGGCATGTCTCCTGTCCAAAAGAACGTTTGTAGTATCTTTGCCAGCAGATATAACCGGTATGAAAAAGGGCCATAAAGGGCCCATTCCAGTGGCGGAGGCCGGAGATCTCCCACCAAGTACCCGTGTGGTGACCGTATTCGTTACAAAGAAGCACTGGGGAAAGGCCACTCTGGCAGCCCGTGCTTTGGGTGTAGGTGCTGTTGCATTGCAGACACGTCGTACCTTACCAATCATAAGTAACCAGACATGGAAACAGTGAACACAGGAAAACCCCAATAGTCTTCCCTAGAGTGTTTAGGATATCGTGCCTGCAAATGGGACTGCTACATTCGCAACAAGTATTCCAATGCAACTTAAATGTATGATGTAAAGGTAGTTAAACTAATAAACAATAAGTTTATTAAAACATTGTGCACCAAAATATCAGTCTAGTTTTTATAGTTGCTGTGGCAATTGGTTTAATAGATAATTTTATTTCTTCATGGTATAAAATATTGAGCGCATTTGGCTAGTAAATGCTTAGTTATGTTGCAATGCTTTTGAATATCTCAAGTTTTGTTTTAATGATTTTCGAGTTTTTATTGGAATTATAGAATTCCTCGTTAAAAGTCTTGATTTGCGAGAAATTAGCAGTTCTAGATGCTCCGTTATGGTGATTGCTCATGCTTTCACTACCCACGTTTATAGCCAACATAGCCGTAAATATAGCTATTTTGGCATTTCTAGTTCAATTTTTAGCCTGTAAAATGTCTTGGTGAAACATGAATCCCATAATTAACTCGTAGCGCATACTTTGTTTTACCGTTACTTAAATCTAAAAAAGTTTTTAGCAATAGCTCAAGTGCGTGCTAGCACATTTTCCAGAATACACATTAATCGCAGTCATATACAATGACCGGTCCTAGATATCTGCTGAAACACTAGTATATGGCTATCATAGATTGCTAGAGTTATATCAGTGTGGAGTTTGGTAGGCCTTCTCAGCTCACATGAACGACAACTACAATATGGGCAGGTGTGGGCACTTCGCTTATGGATGCTGATCTACCATAGAGGTACATGCAAATCATAATAATTACAATGTCTTGGTGCAGTTCTTAGGCAAGAATCATTTCGAAGCTAGTTGCTCATTACTTACATATATATATTCAGCTATTAAGTGGGGGAGCAGCTTCTGTGATTGATTAACTGTCGAAGTATTTGCGCAGTTTAAGATAATTTGGAGTTTTTCTTAAATACTACATGGCTGCAGCATGATGTTAGTTATAACTTTACAGTTTATCTATTCAGAAACCCCTCAAAACCAAGAGACTTAAAGTTCACATGACAAATAAGCTGGATAGATCAAATATGGATTCACTTTTAGCAGAACTCAACTCGGATGGGCAGGGGCTCTATGAGCTACACACCCATTTGCTCGGAATGGGAAACCACGACTTTTGGATAAACGAAATTTTGCTAGATTCTCACAAGTTTCCCAGGCATAGCGATTTTTCTTCCGATGCTGTTAAAAAACGATGTTGTCCCTTGGTTTGGAACTGCAAAGACTGGCACTCAAGAGATGACACTTCTGAATTGTTTGATTTCCTTGCTTTTGTAGAAACAAGTTCTCAAGGAAATTATAGAGAGAATGCCAAAAAGCCAAAAACTAATATAGAGGAATATGGCGATGAAGATTTCAGAAATGAAAGAGAATTTTATTCCTTAAAAATGGAATCTGACTTTAGCTTAGATGTCGTTTTTTCAATTAAGAATCTGAGTGAAGCGCTGAATATAAACTCGGAGCACTATGACTTGTTACAATCTCAAATAGAAGAGATGCTTGGAATCCAGAATCGTCCTGGACTTTCAAAATTTAAAAGATGTATCATTTTTAATGCCAGACTGCAGAAATTACAGATTGTTCACGGATTACCATTAAGTGACTTAAGAGAGTGCATTGGAGGCAATAAAGACCCAAAAGACCACACTGAAGCTGAGAAGACTGCGTTAGCCCACATAAAAAATGCTTTTTCGATGTGCAATGCGGATGGGTCTGTTGCCCGCTCGGTGGATTTCCATTCATTCCGCGGTTCATTCACACCTGAGTTTTACCCAAGGAGATTCTCCCTCAAGGATTCGCTCTATGAGCAACGACTGGATGTTTTGGCACAGCTGCTCCAATGGATTTTATCCCGGTATTCGAACTCAGTGCCGCATGTAAAATATGTTGAATTTTCTATCGGTAGTAGCGACCTTAGTCGTGAATGGGTATTAGATGTACTTGCCTCAGTGCAGCATGAAGAGGATGTTACGAAAGACAAAGGCTTCAAAAATGTGTATCTTGGGAAATTCAGCAAGTTCATGGTAAATAATGTATTCGATTGGTTACGCAGAAGGAAGTACGGTGTACGATACAAATTTCTGGCTGGGTTTAATCGCAACAAAAGCAGAGTTCCTGACGGATATAAACACAGAGAAGAATCCTTCCTGTATGAATGCCCATCCATTGCTATTGGAAAATCACTTGAAGAAATAAACTACTCAAAAAGAGGAAGCCTCACCGTGATGTTTTCATTCCAGGAGACACAGTTAAAAGCGCTGCTGGAACCAAGCTGCACCTTGAAAACTTTGAATGCATTATGCACCTCAGATCCATGTTGCGAAACAGAAAGTGAAGTGAAGAAAGCACTATTCTACTTTTGGGTGGTTGGTTTGGACTGGTATGGAGACGAAAAAGGGTATCCATACTGTGCTTTTGTTACTCGTCCATTTATTGATTTTGTAAAATCATCTCGTAGAGTAAATCCGCGATTTGGAGTGCGTGTGCACTGTGGTGAAAATGTTCCTATTGTCATGGAAGAAAATCCCGCGTATCGGCTATACATCTCACATATGTACATCGCATTTCGCTGTTTATTGTTTTTAAAAGATGAGCTAAAATCGCATATCAGAGTTGGTCATGGCATTGTTTTTTACCACATGCTCAAGGATTGGAGCTTTAGTCATAAAAGAAAATCAAATGTGCTATTGAATGAGATGAAGGTTCTGTCTATGGAATTGTTCAAAGATATACCGTTTGAAATAAACCAAACTAGTAACTTTTATCTGCTTCCAAGCGGCGCACACCCTTACCAAGACATGCAAGAAACTTTTACGACATTTATTCTGTCTACTGACGATGACGGCGTCTGGCCTATTGATCATTGCAAGCGCAACCATCAGAATCACTATTCCCTAGCAGCGGAATACTGCAACGCAATTTTTGACGGAATCATTACTGACTCGAAGCAACTGAATAAACACTTTGAGGTTGCAAAAAAGCATTCATTTGATCCAGATCTTGTTGATTCAGTTACAGAATACGATTTGACTCTTCATTCAGACAAATATTCTGTGGATTATGGATCAAATAATCCAAAAAAAATCAAGTCAAACAGTATTATCATTGATCCGCATCTGGTCTACTATATATTCGATTTGCAACATGATGATCCAAATGATCCCAATGAACATGATATCAAATTTCATTTTACCAACCATTACAACAATCTTTATGGCTCTAACTGGATGAATTCGAAGATAGGCTTTGATCCAAAGTCAATAGATATTCAGTCTATTAAAAATATTGCAAAAGTGGCATTTACCTGTTTTTATATCTCAAGATTTAGCCTTGACAGTGATTTTAATACCGAATATGATTTTTATTTTGGTTCGCCTCCCAGTGTCGATAGAAACAAAAACATAGAAGCAATATATGATAATCTGGTCAATGTTGACTTAAATAACGCTGGTTGCTCTATTGAAATTGCAACTAAAAAAGAGATTATTTTGTTCTCATCCGAACTACCTTTAAACTCACAAGGCAACTTATCATATGGAAATACTGTATTTGAGAGGTTTTTAGAGAAGAAATCCATTTCCCAAAGTAAGTCAATTCGAATATTTGGCTTTTGCAATAAAATAAATGAAAAAGGAGTCTCTATATTGAATGAGCTAGCGTCTAAGTACAAGACATCTAAAATCGAAATGTTCACTAGTACAGAAAAAGACAAACATTTGACTGCCGACATTAATCCACGATTAAACTTTCGTCATCATCCAGATACTGCTCCTGCTACAACTTTATTTTATGTAGTCTGCATGCATGGATCCGCTGCTACTGCTGCATTGCATTATTGCGCTACCGAAAGTGATGCAACCGTTCAGCAGTTGGAGAGACCATCAATTTCAGAACTAGTTGTACCATTCTTTCCTCCAGACTTTAAGTTTCGAATGCTTGATGCGGACGACGAGGATATTATAAAAGTATTTCTGAACCACTATCAACTGCATGGCTCTGAGTACTTAACAGTCAATGAAAGTGAATTATATGACAAGCAAGTAGTGCCAGTAGACTTGTTAGAATTATATGACCGCGTCATGCAATGTGACAGGAAAAGCGTTGTTGAATGCTATAGGAGTTTAACTACTGGTGAGAAGAGAAATACGTTTTTAAAGAACACATTTTCTTGTTTTTCTAAATTTGGTCTCTATGGGACGGAGTATGTAGAATTGGAAACGCATATAGAATTAGCTCCAGATCAATTAGCTCCAGATCACAATGCAATGATTCCGATTATTAACCTTTTAGATAGAAATTGTACACCGAAAAGATATCTTGTTTGTACTACAATAGAGAAATCTAATATTAGTGATATTTTAAATAATTTATATTGCGGATCCTATCGCATGTTTTCGAGGACCCACATGGGCAATAATATTCCACTTTTGAAAATATTGTTAAAAGAATGCGGCGATACAGATTTAAGAGATCAAATTGGATATGAAATTATGGTTGCAACAGGCTGTACAACTTGGTATCGGGAGCGTGTCGCAGAATGGTGTGATATTATTGAACTATTATTTAGTCCAGAAGATTATATCAACAGATTCTCAGAATTCTTCAAGGGAAAGGTGACGGCAGGTCAACTAGCTGAGATCTTCTCAGATAAGCCTTATAAGATTATGAATAGCTTTCAAAGAAATGAAATCAGGGTAGCGACGAAGGGTTATTTAAAATTGCTGAAACCTGATTTGATTGTACAATAACTGAATAAACCTATTACTGTATAACTGCCAATATTCTATTTAGTGTTTGATGCGCCATCGACACTATTAGCTAACACATGAGCCCCCATATCCTAACATCGCGATAACACGTTTCCTGGAAACGAATGATAATACTGAACCCCAAAACCCTGGTACCACCTGCTGTTTGTCTGCTATGGTAGATAAAAATGTTTTACTGATATATTTTGTCGACTTGATTCAGTTGCATGTTTTTGCACAAGTCATTTACAGGTAAGAAATGGGGTGCTGACCATTAGTATGCAAGTGTAAACGGCACTTGGTAATCCTCGGCCCTCTAGTAGGCGACTTCACCACTGCCTCCAGCACTGTCCCCAGTACCATCCCAGTAACTACCCCGTACCGCACTGCTCAACCGGCACAGCACACAAGGACACAGAAGGACATACTCACCACGCACCCTCTATTCCCACTTACGTAATACACTTGCCGATTTGCATAGGCCCGCATTGCACAGCCGGTGCACGCCACTGATTGATTTGACTATGGCTGAGCCTGAGCAGATCTTAAATCCCAAAGTTGAAAAGTTCAAAATAGAATTGCGAACCGCTATTAAGATTTTCTAGTCACTTCGTTTCTGTGTTTTGATACCGCTGACTTTGCAAATCAGCTTGCAATCCGTATATTTCGAATTATTTTTCATATAACTGATTTTTTAAATTTCTTCTCAGTCTGTCGATTTTTGCGTTTTTATGCCACTAATTTTGTTAACAATCTCTCAGTTTTCTGATTACCAGGTTTCTTTTTCTACATCTGCTTATTAGTTCTTTTATTTCCTCGTCTTTGTCATTTAATTGTTTTAATATTTTGGTGCAATATCGGTGCCAGAATAAACGCAAGCTCCACATATATATAGCATAAATAAGAATATTTGATTTGAGTAAAGAGCAGGTAATTCTCCATAAGCTACAATAAGACATGCGAAAGCTTGAAAAAAATCGGTCATACTATTTGAGTCCACTCTCTTTTTTAATATAATTTTTATTAAATATAGCACAATTAAGTCAGAGTCTATGATTGATTCAATGATAAAAAATAAATCATACTCGTTAGATGCTGAGCTTTACGAAAATTTGGCATTATTTGAGCAAGACAATTTTAACAACAATTCTTTAATATACCCGCAGTTCAGGCAATTCATAACTTGCATTCTGTTTAACCTGTTTCTTCAATGGTGCTGGACGACGGAGTACTCATTTCTTGATTCTTTTTGGTCTCTCTCCTTTCAAAGAATTCTTATTGCTTCTGAAAAATATCTGAGTGTATTAAGATTCATAAAAGAAAAACAAATTTCTGGCTTTTTTTGAGCTAATTTATTTTAATCTATCCATATGCCATGTTATGGCATTTACAGGCTAATTGAATATAATTCTAAAATATCTAGTTCTAACTATTTTTACCCTCTCATTGAAAGGTCTAGCTCTAGCACATTGTATAACGACCTAGTACATCAAAACCAGTCTTGCAATGTAAACTGCTTCATAAAAAACGGAAGTGTACCAAAAATGGTTGGTGATCGGGGAGTTTGTATTTTGTTAACTTCCAAATTCATTTTTACATTTCAGAAACAGGAAAGTCATTAAAAATCTGCACTGAATTTTGAATGCCTTGTATTAAGATCGATATTCTCCAATTTTGTCTTTCAAGTCTTCTGCAGTTTCTGCGCATCCAGATATTAAATCCTGAATGAGTTTTGCAAATTTTTCAAGAATCGCTAAAACAAATTGAAAAGATATTTACTAACGCTAACTTTTGCTTACTGCATACCGCATATTCCCTTAGTGTCCTTCCAAACAAGAAACACAACAAAGTCTTTGAATATTCCTATTCTCGGAACATCTGGATCTCTATGATCTAGCCAGTCTTCGATCGCGATTGAAGACTGAATTTTTTCTAAATAGTCCTTTTTACTATTCGAGTTTACAATATCGCTTGGAGGTTTAGATATAATTTTTAATTGCCTAAGCGTCAAAACATATTTTAAAAGGTTTAGGTACACATTCATCAGCATCTCTATTACAGTAATGAAAACGGAAAAAACAGTGGTAGCGAAAAAAATAACAATAATTTGGTCGGAGCTCAAAACCGCATTTAGACTGACAATCGCAGTCCCAAAACTTAATATTGCAAAAGTAATTAGAAAAAATCCAGCTACGAAGTTTTTTAGGATATCGAAAACCTTGTTTGATTGTTTCTTCCAGACCATACCAGCAGATGACTTCACAAAATTAAACTTTGCCATTTCATACTCTTTTTCGTCTTTAGAACTACTTTTAACTAATTGTTTCTCGTAGATTATATTAAACTGCTTTGCAGCTTCTTGAAGATTATGAGATAGATAAAGCGCCTTGAAATTAGAATAACCAAGATTCTTGTAGTATTGCCATTGTCTATGTGCTCCAATAATTCCGTTATCGCATTTTCCAACCCTCTTTGCACTGCTTTTAATCTTTTCTATTGCATCTTCAATACCTTCTTTGTTAGATTCAATTGTAAATATATCAAATTCAAACTTTTCACCAAGCTGAGATTTCATCTGTTCTATAATTAGCTTTCTGGTGATCCCCCAACAACAGTTATTCAGTGTTTCAAGATGTCTTTTAAAATCGTTTCCCTGTAGCTTTTTATCCGTAATTTCGTCGTATTGCTCACTATCTCCCTCAGAATTTTCCTCCATGTTGTTCTTAATTTTATTTTCTTTTTTTTCTTCTTCAACTTTGCTATCAAACTGGTTCATCCAGCTCACCACATCTTTTTCATCTATTTTAATGTTTTCGTTCAAACGCTTTCTAATTTCGAAAAAATAGCGTATGTCACTGAATTTTTTTAAGTCGGCAGAGTTCATTTTCTCTTTTCTCAGAGTTTTTGCCCAAATTTTATTTTTTTCGTTTGTAAAGACTTTTCTAATTTTAGTTAGACATTCAATCTCTTCATCTGACATCTTAGTTAAATCCGATAAACTATTTCCTGTTTTATTTATTTGTATGGCTGGCACTTCCCTTGGTCTTGGATCTCGTGTTGCTTTACCCCACTTCTGTTCAATATCTTTAGAGACGTCAAAACATTTTTCTAGAAGTTCCCTTATTTTACTCAGTGAAACATCTTGAAGAATTGAGCTATAGTTGATGCTTTGAAAACTGTCTTCATAAAGTTCAAGCCTGGTTTCGAACACCACAAAAATGGCATCGTCCTTAAACATCATCATGTTTCTCTTATTTTCCCGATCATTATTGCATAAACCACTCTTACATATTGGAACAAGCATGCCATACTTTTTCAAATTTTCAATTGAGTAGTTGTATCTCATGGTATGAAGGATCTCAAGATCATCATCATCTACACTACTCAGATCAACATGCCCACCAACACAATCATTTCTGGGTTTCTTGCAACATATGTTGTAGCACTTCTTGTTTTCTCGATCTTCCCATTTTGTGTTCATGAGAGCTTCTTTCCATAACAGTATCTTATTACTCCATAACCCCAAAGAATCAAAAACCATTGAGGATTTTTCAATGTTTTTAGCACTAATTTCTCTACCCGGCTTCACAGCTAAAAGAGCAAGGACGACATCCGCACTTTGTTTCTCGTGTTTTTTTTCTTCCATTCCTTATAACTCCAAACCACACTTAGTCTAATTTATGATTGACATCCTTGTGATTTTATCAATATCACTAGTAGTTGCTGTCTTTTCTGACTCTCCAAACATGATAAATTTGGCGATTGGAATGAGAATGAATGTTAAACAACCGAATATAATGACTAACTTAGTGACTGATTGCTGCTCTGCTCAAGGATTGACATGTAATAGCGGTCGTGTTACTGAAATAAACTGGTCAGGATTATCATTGGATGGAAGCATAAACGGTGACTTCATTCCAGATGGGCTTTTATATCTAACTTTGGATAACAATCAGTTCATAGGAACCATTCCGAGTACATTACCAAACGGATTACTAGGTATAAGTTTGAATTTTAATTCAATATCTGGACCAATTCCGGCTGCATTACCGAGTGATCTAATTTATTTAAGTGCATACAACAACCAATTGAATGGCACCATTCCCAGTACATTACCATCTGGATTACTAAATTTAGGCCTCCGTAGCAATCGAATGTCCGGTGATTTGCCTACATTTCCAACGACAATAAAAAATCTAATTTTGGGTGATAGGCATTACTTTGGTAACCATTTACAGACACTTTAAGACTTAATAAACCTGTAGGGTTACTGATCTGTGAAAACTATATCACTGATGTAATTATAAATGATCCAAGTGATCTAACCACTTGTGACTTGTCCAATAATCCACTATTAGGTAATCCAAATATTGTCGGTTTGACCATGTGCACAAGGGTTGGCTTGTATGATCCCAATTTACTTCCTGTTACACTCAGTAAGTCATCTTCAGTTGGTTTTGCAAACAGTGCAACCTTTTTAACGAGCAGTGCTTTAACGAACAATTTTTCCGCTAGCATTTCATCTGATTACATTATTTACGAAACAACTACTTCGAAATTAAACAGCCCAAAACAGTCATTGAAGAGCGGAATTACATCAAATAGTACATCTGTTGATGCATTTGTTACACCTAAAATAACCATTACCCTTGAAAACACGTCTTTAATAAATATATCAACAACAGATGTGACATCAAACAGAAAAAATACAATAACTATAGTTTTAGAGCAAACTGCACAACAAACCGCTAGTAACATAGCGTATTCGTTAAACTCTAAAAAGCCTGCAGTCCAAGAGGCTAGTGTCAAAAATGCATTTCAAACCAGTCGAACACACAATCTTAAAACACTACAGGAAATTGGTGAAAAGACATTTGCAGCACTTAATTTGGACTTGAATACTGCATTTAGCACAAAGTCCGACCCAAAGATTAAAACAGAAACAACTAAAATTAATCCCTCAACACTTGTGATAACTAAATCTATGCGCATTTCATTAAGAATATCTACTACTCAGATAGGGCCATCAAATATAAAAGATATACCAAAACAGGATGCAGATGTTACGAGCAGCACTAATGGCATCATGTTTGGAGCGAGTGTTTGTATAACAGTCGTGTTTACAATGGCTGGTTTGAAAAAGTATCTGAAATAAAGGCAAGGGCAATTAATGTTGAAGCGGACAATAAAAGTAATCTTCATATTTATTTAGATGTTGAGAGAACAGAATGTCAAGTAAATAACTGGCTGCTGATTCGTCAATTCTCTTATTTCAGCAAATGCTCGTCTAATATGATGGATTCGTATTTTGCGTTGGTGAGAGATCTTTTCCAAATTCTGTTTGCATAGTATTCTTACATTTGCTTTGCATAAGAGCTGTAGGAATAGAGGAACAACTGCTAGAATAAAACATAAAAACAAGGTAAGATATTTAGTTCAATGTTCGAATCATTGCTTACTTTCAAACTACTGTAAACTACGTTTTATTGTCAATCTAGCCTTAGACACAGCAGTCTTAAGTGATTTTTTTGGCGCTTATAACTCAATTTTAGCCTGTAAATTTCCTAGTGCAGCTGCCATTGGAAAATAAGCAGCAGACTGTTCAATGTTCATTTCAACACCCAAGCCCATCCTATAAAAGACTCCAAGCGTATAGCTTGCTTTATCATCACTGCCATCTAATAAATTCAGTCACAATAACCGCGCTTTCGCATACATCTTTTCGTTCATATAGATCCCTAATAAATTCCAATTTGCAGACTCATTGCCTAACGAACAACTCTGCTCTAATAGCAACTGTGCAGATGTTATGTTCTTGTCACATACTACGAGGCAATATGGGTGTAACCATAGCCATTCCAAACTCTAATTCTTTTGGGTTACATTCAAATACCACCTAACCCAAGATATAAGGAATGAGTATATCTCAATTTTATCTCGCAAAACATTTCAAATATTTGTAAGGTATTTTGCATAGCATAATATTTTCATTCACCTTTTGGTACGTTATCAGTGCCATGTCTATTATCTGTTCTGGCATTCTATTATATTACTTGGATAATGGTGATAGTAAGAAATGAGCAGTTAACATGAATAAGCACAAATTGGAGAAGCAAAGGAAGCTTCTAAGAAACAAGAATAAGAAATAGTTTAATGAAGTACATATTTAAATTTCTTTTTCGTCTATTTTTGGTGGATACATCACAAAACTGGTCTAAAAAGTCGAGTCATTCAAAAAATCAAGTGAATAATTTATTACTTATAACTTTGCGTATTTTTAATGTTTTCAAGGAAGTCATAATATTTCCCTTGATCTTCAATCGAAATTTCATAAAAGCTTGTTCTCATGTTGATTTACTTGCTAAAATATTACCTAAATCAGTTTCTTCTAATACAATAGTGACATCTATCTTGGTTCATGAAATAACATAATATCTGCTTACTGAATCATATATTTCATTCTAATATATGCCATTGAATTGCTAATGCTGCTCTTCATTCAGTCATTGATCGATAATTTCATTCAAGGCTCTCAGTCAGAATCTCATTCAAGATTACATTCATTGGTGCACATACTGTTTGGTCAGTCTCTCATATCTAGTTACTCGGTTATTAGATATCACTTCAATCTTTATATTGATTGACGATTAATGTATTTCAAGGGAAATATCGGTATACCGATCAAAAGCATTGAAAAAGTATGAAGAATTTATTATTCAATCTTGTTCGTATGAATCTGCCGTCCTAGGAGTCTATATAATACATAGCCAACCAATCTTCATATGGCTCTATGGTCATGTTCCCAAATACATTTCCTCAAACTACAATTGCACACCAAAACAAATGAATATTGGAGACATTATCACTGACTATTCTAGTGTTCCGGAAAACCTTCGTAATTCTGAAGATACGCGAGCCATGTACACGCCAAGTGGTGATATTATTTTGGGTATTTCTTGCCCTTTTGTTAGAATATTGAGAAGTACATGCTATATATGTGCCCAAATGATAATGCCAGAGTTGCTTGAGATGAACATATTACTAGTTGAACCAGTATTTCCAAATTTAGTAGAACGTTGTTTCAACGATAAAAATCATTACGGATGGTTAAACAATCAAATCCCCTTATTTGATCCACTTTAGGGCCTTCAATTCTGCATAGCAAATATCCAAATATCATCTTGTCTATTTCCACAAGTAATAGATAGAGTGAGGTAATATATATTGTCTCTTGGGCCTCATTTCATTGATATAGCATGAAGTAACAAATATAGAATTCTGGAAGTAAATTCTTTTCATTTGAACGGTGAAAAGTACTGCTGTTCTTTCTTGGAATTTTTCTTTTGTAATAATTCCCACACTTCAATGACTTGTATATACTAGTCATAACCTAATACGCGGTCCGAGCTCTCTTCTTTTCTTGAACTCCCTGGTTCAATGACCTACATGAGTACTATGGCCTGAATGTAAATATCAAGGCTATGGAAGTCTATTGATTACATAACACTTAAATAAACCAATGTGACTTAATCCCTACTCCTCAAAGTATTACCCTCATCTCTGCATCAGTGCCCAGGACTTTCCAACTTGTCAACATTCAATTCCAGTCGTCCCAAGCCATAAATCTCGTTTTATTTTCTTCTCTGACGCTTTCCAACTTGTCGACAGGACTTTCCAACTTTTTGACATTTCATTTACTTATCACTTATTTCTGCACAAGTATAACCTCATGTCTACACCAGATGAAAAAGCCCAGACTTCACTGATTTCTGCAAGTATTACCCTTATAAAAAAGAACCCAATGATTTAATGAATTAAGTTTATTTTGGGATTAACATTACATTTTTTTCATTTTCATGGGCACTCTATCATGGCTGGTAGCATTAATTCATTCAAAATTTTGTTTACGGTACCATATAAACATGTGGCAAATGATGGAATTGGAAGGCATATCAACTTTATATGCCTATTTTTTGGTGTCATACCATGATATCAACAGTATCGGGATATTTTGTAAAAGTGGATTTTCAAGTGGCTGTCTTCCCAGTATTTATCATCTACTTCTTTGTGTCTGATAGCATAATACAGATTTTATTTTGGAAGAAATTGAGAATGATTAAATATTATATTGGTAGTGATATTGAAGCATCTGTAACAGAATTAAGAGAATTGCGAAAATTGTTTCTAATCAGGATTGGTGTTGCTTGTTTAGCTTATTTAACCATAGAAGCATTTGATGTACTTCAGTTTGGAAATTCCTACGACGATAATGATGCAATTCATGTAGCTTATTATTATATTATTGCACTAATTTTTGCAATTTTTTTGCCTAGCTTTATCATTATGTAAAAACAAAAATTTATTGTGCCAGCTTGATTCAAAAAATGGAAATTTTTGAAATTCAAGTAACTGCGGTAGTTTAAAAATAAATTTATATTTATAAGAATCTTCCAATTTCGATGTATCCCATCGATCTGGATCAGATGCTAATGGATACTAAATATTTTTTTAATTTACATTCATTTCATGTTATTTACAACAGTGCTTTTTGAATAGCGATGACAGCCAGACATTATCTAGATTCATTTGGTTAAACCTGACTTGTCGACCATCCGCTTTTCAAAAACAATATAAAATACACAATAATTGGTAAAATCAATAGCTATAATTAAATTAAATTTATTCTGGATCAGTATAATGAAACATTAGTCATTTTAAAATGATTTGCAAACTTTAGTTTGAACTATTTCATTAATATATTTCATATCATCCTTTGGTTTCCTGTAAAATATAAAGCTACTGGTTTCCAAATGGATTTTTTCTTCTAGATACATATCTTGCATAATTCCAAATACCTCTCTTACATCAAGAATATGACCCTCTGCAGTTTTAATCGACTTGTGAATTTCACATTCAGCAATATCAGGAAACCATTTATCGCATGGATTCGAGCCTTTCCCTTTTACCAAACTATAACGAAATTTTTCTATATCATCCATTGCATCTTCTAATTGATTATTTACAGTACTTACAAGTTCTTTTAATATATGACTCTCTAATTCTTTCTGAGTTCGGGTTGATAAGTGAGTTAAGCTGTTAAGGTTCTTCTCCAATGTGTAAGTATTTGCTAATTCTTCGACATCACAAAAAAATAGCTGTTGAAACTTAATTGCTTTAATAGTTGCACTTTTCAAGTTTTTAAGCTTTTGTTTAATAGAGTCTAACTTATTTATGTCTGCTTGCAGATTATACCTTGAAATAATTGCTCCAACATCTGAGATGCCATTGGATGCTAATCTTACAGACTCTGTAGTAGGAAGTGGTTTACCTAAATCTTTTATCACTGTTACGATTTCACGCAACGCATTTGATTCACGAGTACATCTTTCCCATGGCCATTCCAAGGTTTCACAAATAAAATAAGTCCATTTAATATTTAGTTGGACTTGAACTTCCTCGATAATTTCATTATAAAAACTATGACTTGCTGGATACATAAATAGACAAAGAAGAATAATAAATAATTCGGATTTGTTCATAAATTGTACGGAAATGGGTTCTGGTACATTTGTTTCTTGACCTCGGTTTTCATCCAAATTATTCAATGATTCCTGAACGTGGTTTGGCAAAGATCTATCATTCAAATGTCTTGCAGCTACTTCACGCTCCCATTCTTGTGGTGACAGTCTACGATCAGTTGCGAAGGCCATGGTGAACAAAGTACATCACCAAATTTTATGTATTTTTTTGTCCAAACAAAAACCTTAATTGTCTCCATTCAATCATATAAATCCAGTCAAGAGGTTTGATTTCCACCAATCTGACTATCAATTGAAATGCCCAATCAAACATCTTGACTGATTTGATGGGCCGGATGTCATTGGGATGAAAAGACCTTCGGGAGCTGCTGCTGGACATGGCGACTTTGAAAGTATGACTTGGCTACATGCAAATAAATGTCCTTGGAGCAAATGGACTTTCATGGCTGCTACCAGACATGGAAATTTGGACAATATGAAGTGGCCACTGAGAAATAATTGTCTTTGGTACCGCAAAACTTTCAAAGTTGCTGCTTTGTTTGATAATCTAGATAATGTGCAATGGCTACATGAGTCCGGGTGTGATTTCATATGGCTAGTTTTAAATTAGAGAGTTGGGAAATAACTTTGAATCGTAATTTTACCGCCTATCAGAAATGACCAACAGATAATATTTTGAAAGAGTTTAATATTAAAGAATATGTAACCGCTTTCTATGAGCTATTAAGTCATACGGGATTGAAAGACGAGATAACATATCCTTCAAGCTTTTATGGATAGATTTAGACAAACTTACCCACCTAAGTAAATAATTTGCTTTAAAATTAAAAAAATATTTGAGTTTATTTTGGATACTCCGAATAAGATTCCAATAAGACATATTCTTGGCCTTGATCAGATCAGTTTTCTTTCGTACTGTCAAGGTAGACGATTAAAGTGATTCTGGAGGGAATTGAAAAAAGTCAGAGTCGGGTGCATTCAACTCCAATTCGTGTCTGCTCAAGTTGACTGTGACAGTCTCGAAGTCTGACACCAGTTTCTTCAAGATGACACGTCCTGGTACCTCTCTTTTAAATTGAAAAAAATGATATCCTCCAATTCCAGGAGTATCATCAAAGTAGTGATTCAATTTGGAGCGATAATGATTGAGCCGTCTGCTTGTAAAAATTTACACTCATTCCCAGTTGCAGTCGTTTGAATAAGCGCTTGACTTGGTCCACATTAAATACATACCGCAAATAAATCGCTTCTCAATCGTGTCACATTTACCAGAAAGACACAGTCAAGCCAATAAATTTATCATCTTGTTTTTATTTTGCCCGATACAATTACCTGGAAAAAATCAGATGGCATATTTGATCATAAGATAGCAGGAAAATATAATCGAACAAAAGACTTACCACATTGTCATCACCTTTCTTACCATGATCTTTTCTGAAAATATGGTTCAACTGCTACATCTTCGTTTCATTGCAAACACTAAGCAATTACACGTTCAGCAGTGGAAGGAATACAATTCTGATGGCGGATCCTTAAAATCGTAGTAGTACCAAATTCTGACTACAATCAAAAGAAAGATAGGTCACATTGGCCATGTTTTTACATCGATTGTATTCCAGTGGCGCTATTTTGGCGTGACTCAGATGTTTTGGAATGTCTCTTGTCAAATCAATCAAACCGTTTCAGACTCGGTTTTATTTCATGTTGTTTTTAATGTTGGAAGTGTTTGCACATGTCTGACCGAATCCAAATCATCTCAAAGCCACGACAGAGAAGACGAAAAATCTCGAATTTAGTCTGGATGGCGTCTTCGGAATGTAAGTGTATATCATGCAAACAAGAAATGGTGTCGTCACTTTTAAACCATAAACAAATGACAAATATTGTTCAGTGAGCATTGTTGTATAGATATTGTATTTCAGTTTTTAGTTCACCATGTATTTCTGCAAAAATGAAAATTAACTCTTTGATACATGCATTTTTTGTCATGAATTCGAGATTTAAATTTGTTGAGAGATCACTGGTTACATTCCAAGTAGATCAAGTAGTCATCTGTAGAGTTGATAAGGTCGATCAAGGCTTTACTCAAGCATATTAAGCTTAAATGGCAGTAAATAAAAAGTTGTATGAAAATTCATCATTGGTCTCGTTATCGTAGAGTAATTCATTTGAAACCAATCCTTGTCTCGTTTTCACAGTGTAAAGCCATAGTTGCATATACTATCGAATTATTTGAAAAGATTTATACCTATAAACATCAAACAAGGATCAGTAAATACTGCCGGATAACCTCTATTCCAAATTACCAATTTTAGTTTTTCGAAACATTTGAGATGGTCTACATGTCACAGTCTGTCCTCGAACATATTAAAAATACAGGGCACCCATTCCATCAGATTCTAATGGAATTTTATAGTTCCGAATTTAAAAGTTTTGACAATACCTGCATTTTATTTTCTATAGTTGAATTTGAACCAAATGAGACATGGAACTTAGTTACGATCTCGGGAGTGTTTGGCATGCAAAAGATTAATGAGTGGACTAAATTTTGCAATAAAATTGTAAAACAGAATACAGAAGACTCCAATAAAAATGAAGTTCCAGTATTAGCCTGTTTAAAAGGCTCTTGGACTAAATGGTGTTTTTCGACAGAGGTTTATGTTAAATCCTTGCATGAAAACGACAATAAAACTCCCAAAGAAAGTCTAATTAATGAAATTGTAAGACGAGAAGTTGATGTATACCAACGTGTTGTCAAAGAACTTACTAAGGTAAACAGAAGTTCACTTGAGTCTTTAATGGGGGTTGCAAATGAAATCTTAAAAAGCCATTTTAAGGACGATCTATTTTTACGTGATTATGATATAGAGGAAGTGTACCTCAAAATGATAAACAGAAGATACTGTAAAATGTTTCAGCAGAAAGTTCGAATATCATCCATTAAGAAATTACAAAACGAATTTGATCAAGAATGGCACAGGGCTGATGAAGGTTTTGATATTAATACGTATGAATACATAGTCAAGTCGTTTTTGATATCTAAATTTGCTAACAACACCACTTCAAAAGCCGATACACCACGAGTTTCAATTGAATTGTTAGTTGAGAAGATGCTAGGAGATAGAATTCACATTTGGAGGAGTGATAGATGCGAAAAAGGTGCAAAATTGAAAGAGATTTTAAATGATATTAAGGATTCTATAGAAGAATTTGATGCAAGTAAAAGTTACGATAAAAAATGTTGCATATTTTTTGGCTTGTTACAAGACTTGAACTCAAAAGTTTGCGATAGTTTTAAGAATGGTGGTATTTATTGATTAACGAAGATCGATTGGGTATTATTGATGACATTGTTACATATATAGAAAACTGTAAGCTTTTTGGCTTCTCGATTTTGAATACATATTTGCAGTGTGCAGAGGTGAATGAGGTTAGAGCAATGAAAGGTTATTTGAAGAAAAAAAGCTTTAAGATCAAGAATCATGATGTTTATACTATGCGATATGGTGAGATTAAAGAGAATTGTGTTAAGGTGAGTAATGAAACTATTAAAAGTGGTGAATTTCGAGGATTTCATTTGAAAAAATTGAAGGCTTGTCCTGTATGCAAAATATGGTATCCTGCTGCGATTTCTGAATTAAAAAATTAGCGCATCGAGTAAATAAGTCCATCAATAACCAAGCAAAAACTAAAATCAACTATTCTATTAAGTAAATTATTAAAATCTGTGAGCTATTCTTTAATTTTGAAGTCTTAAAAGACAAATATAGTCACTACCAGTGATACTGACAACAATGTAGAGGTGAAATTGGTACTTGAAAAAATACTTGAAAAGAAACTGTCTCCATTTCATTTCGTCGAGTTTGTATTTGAAAATGAATCGAAAGCATAATACTTGACAGTTTATATATTTTCCTGCTGAAATGAAATTGCGGAGGTGTCCAATATGCTCTATGCCTTATTATGATACGAAAAGAAACTCAGAAGCTCACCTATTGCCTTTCTTTACTCTTGCATTCAAAAAAATGACTCAAATTCTCAAGTGTTTAGACCTGTTCTTGTAAATACAAAGTCTAATTTTATATTTAACGTTATATCTCTTAATGAGTCCAGATCTGCATTACTTGAAGTTGTTCACTTTGTCTACTTTTACATGATGTCTCAAAATGTTTTTTCCTACTTTTTCTCCTGGTTGTATGAATCTAATCCCAGAGCCATTAATGTCTTGTACAAGAGTAAGGCCGCAGGCATCTTGAGCATCGCACATCTCAACGGACTCTGATATTTGCTTTAAATATGTTCTTTGTATTCAACACGTCCAATCTGTGTCACGTCCCGTCAAACAAATGAATTTTGAATTCAGAAATAGATCTGCAGGTAGGAAACTAGAAGAACAATACATTGACGTTCATGATTATAAAAGAGAAGATTTATTAGAAGCACCTTTGATTCAAAAATATGCCCATGTGGAGGAATATGATAAAGAATTTTATCACAATTTATTCTGGGTTGGTCTTTACACTGTTCTTGGTGTAATTACTAGAATGTATAACATAAGCGTATCCAATAGGGTTACATGGGATGAAGCTCATTTTGGTAAATTCGGTTCGTACTACCTCGGTCAATCATTTTATTTCGACGTCCATCCACCTCTTGGAAAGATGCTCGTGGCTCTGGGCATGCTTTTAAGTGGCTATACGGGGGGCTTCGGATTTGAGAGCGGTCATGAATACGGTGATGTGAATTATGTGGGCATGCGCATATTTTGTGCTATATTTGGCAGTTTACTAGTCCCTTTGACATATTTAATCGCCAAGGAACTACCTATAACCACATTTAGCAAACATCTAACCACGTGGCTGGTGTTATTTGAGGTTGGATTAAATGTGATTACAAGATTTATTTTATTGGATCCTTTCCTGTTGTTCTTTACGGCAACCAGCTTGTATTGTTTTGTGAAAACTTTAAAGTATCCACTTGGAATAGACAAATTTGTCTGGATGACTCTGCTTGGCATTTCTCTTGGCTGTGTTGCTAGTATTAAGTGGGTAGGATTTTTCTTTATTGCTCTAGTGGGGTTCAATACAATTTATGAACTCTGGGAGCATTGGGGTGATCTAAATCTTCCACTACCAACTTATGGCTTGCACTGGGCTAGTAGGATAATATCTTTAATTTTTGTACCCATAACCGTGTATGTCATTATGTATGTTATTCATTTTACCATTCTAACTAATTCTGGAAATGGTGATAGCCACATGTCTTCTTTATTTCAGGCTTCCCTTAAGGGCACTGATCTTAATCGTAATCCACTCTACATCGTTTATGGCTCTACTATAACTGTTAAGAATACAGCTTATAGTGGTGGTCTGCTCCATAGTCATCCACATAGTTATCCACAAGGCAGTAAACAGCAGCAAATAACTGCATATCATTTCAGGGATGATAATAACCAATGGACTCTTTTTCCTGCCAAGCATGGCTCCTTTGTGCCCATATACAAGTCCGATGAATCAACGGAATATAACGAGCAACTCAAGCAGTCTCTGACTTACCTTCGCCATTTGGATGAAGTACGGTTAGTGCATAAGTCGACAGATCGTAATTTGCACTCGCATCCAGTTAGTGCTCATGTAAGCAAACATGCTTGGGAAGTGAGTGCGTATGGAAACAATACTTTTGGGGATTCAAATGATGTTTGGGTGTTTGAGATTGTGCAAGAAACCAAGCCAAACGGAGACATAGATTTTAATGAAATGGATGCAGACTATCCTTTAATAGGAGACCCGGTAAAACCTGCATTAAAAGAATTAAATCGTAAAATAAAGGCTTTAACAACTCAATTTAGACTGAGACACAAGAACAGCGGTTGTTATCTAGCTACACATCCTAAAGCATACCCAGAATGGGGATTCAAACAGCATGAGGTTATGTGCTTGCGGGAAACCCAGTTAAGTTCAAAAGTCATATGGAATATAGAGCACCACTATAATGACCTGTTACAGCCAGGTACACCTAGAAACTACAAAACATCGATGTGGAGAGATATAATACATCACAACGTAGCACAGTGGGCTAGTAACAATGCTCTGGTAGCTGATCCAGATAAAGAATGGGATGGGCTAACAAGCAATGCTGACGACTGGCCATTGATGAAGAGAGGAATAAGAATGTGTGGATGGGAAGATGACAAATACAAGTATTACATGTTTGGGAATCCCCTTGTTTGGATACCATCATTTTTAGCCATTGTGGCGTATGTGGTCACCTTTGGATATTATTTGTTGTTGAGGAAAAGGAGACTGGTTTATTGGACTAACGGTAACAAATTTTAACGTAGAAGAATGGCTTAACTTCACAATATTCGGCAGAGTATTTGTGTGCGGATATATACTGCATTACTTGCCATTCTTTTTGATGGGAAGGGTGCTATACTTGCACCACTACTACCCGTCACTTTACTTTAGTATATTTGTAAACGTGTACATGTTAGACTTCTACTTCTTACAGCAGGAAGGAATAAAGAAGATTGCAGGATATTTAATAGTAGGAGCATATGCAGCAAGCGTATTGATAGGATTTTATTTGTTTTCTCCATTAGCGTTTGGATTTAATTACCCGAGTTCAGACTTGTCTAGTTTGAATTGGATCAGTACTTGGCATTTTGCAAAAGAGGCTAAATAGTACAAATAAATAAAACTACACTGTATTTGAGTTGAAATTCCTCATGTTAAAATTATGGTATATTTATTTTGTTTGTTTACACAAGTATAACTTACTGGTATCAAGGTATTCAGTACTGGATATAAACATCCAGACATTCGTTAGGTATTTAATCTTCCTCGCCTTGGTATGATGGACAGCTCTTCAAGTGCCGTTGCAGTAAATCCTTTCGACCTTTTGTTTTCAAAAGTTTACCACAATATTGACATGGCTCTGGGGAAGAGTGTACATTCCGAACATGCCTATTCCTTTCAAAAGCAGTTTTAAACTTACGCGGACAGGAGTCAAATGTACATTTATAAAAATACTCACTGTCTGTGTCTAAAGGTTCATCTGATTTAACCGCTTCGTGAATATCGTATGCAAGCGGATGTATAAGTGTCTCATTATCTGAAGTACTTACTACAGTTCCACCTGACGATCTTCTAAAAACTGCCTTTGATTTGGGAGAAAACAAATCTAATTCAACAGGAATTGAAGGATTGTCCGATTTATTTGGATTCATGCTGGCCGGGGTATATAACGACAAGTGGATATTTCATGGATTTCTTTATATACAGTAGTAGACTTACTTGATTGGTAGTGACGAAACCAGTTATGGTTGATTTGACGGAATGCATAGCCATTTCGAATGATGGCTATATATGCCAATTATGTATTTATTGTTAATTTCACCCGCAGCATGACGCATTTGCAACCTATCTCTAAATGGCATGCTTTGATAGCACAAATTTCCAAGGTTAGTTTGGCTCAAAATGAAGATGCCGGTCTGAAACTAGTGGAGTTCATACAAGTTTCACTCTTGATTAAACTAAAAACAAAATTTAATTTGAGAAACAAGTAAGATCGTTACAGTTGAATGAACATGGTCGCTATAGTTGCGCAAAAAAGCTTACTAGCAGTATCCCACACAAGATAAACTTTTCGTAAAATGAGGACGAGGACAAAATAAAGCAAATAATGTAATTAATCCTCTTCATTTATTACATCCACAATAGAGGTCTTTTGAATAACTTGCGAGTCTTCTATGATCGAGGTTTTTGACGATTGATTTGAGGACGATGTGCTAAAAAATGTTTTATACTTTTCTTTCGGCGACATCAGCTTAGTTTCGTCGTCATTAAGCTGTTTCTCTTGCAATAAGTAGGCTGCAGTGAATATTCTACTGGGCCTTGATGCCCTTTCAGTAGGGTCAGCATTAAGTAATTGCCTTGCGGATTCTATAGCTTTTAAATCTATTAGACTTCTTTTATAGCTTAAAATTGACATATTATCTGCAAGCATCCATGGATGAGTTACTATTTCTGATGTGCTAATCCTCAATTCTGGATCTTTCGTTAAAGCTTTGCGTATCAAATCCTGACACTCGTTGCTTAAATCATTAGGCATATCAAACTGTGAATTCATAATCTTTTCGTAAATCTTAAATGGTTCGCCTTGAAATGGAGCCTTTCCTGTCACCATAACAAATAAAATACATCCTAAAGACCACACATCTACTTTCGTGCCATCATACTCTTGACAATTAAGTATTTCTGGAGCGGCGTATTCTGGCGACCCTACAAATGTTTTTAATTTCTTAGAATTTTTAGAGACACCTGCAAAACCAAAATCGATTAGTTTGACGTTTCCACGTTTATCAACCATTATGTTCTCGGGCTTGATATCACTAAGTTAATGAGTTGTACCGATGAACTATATTTTTAGAGTGACAGTAGCCGATGATGTCTACGATTGTTCGAAAGTAGTACTTAGCCAGTTCTTCCGGCAACTTGCCGTTATGTTTAATAAAATCAAATAAGTCTTTTTCTGCTAAAGGAAAGATTAGCCAAATTTCATTGTTGTTAAATAGCACATCCAATAGCGGTAAAACTGAGGAGTGCGTACTTATAGCACTTAATATTGTAATTTCTTGACACAGTCTGTTATTGTCTTGTTTGTTTCTAATAAGCTGTTTGCAGGCTATAGTTTGGTTTGTCTTAAGGTGAATCCCTTGGCGCACTTGAGCGAACCCACCTTTTCCCAATAGTTCTAATATTTTATACTCTTTTGAAGGTAACCTTGTACCTATTTCTTTTAACAGATTGTTGAGATCTGTCTCATTATAGCATTGCTCGCTCAAGTCATCAGAGCTATTGAATTCAAACATTTCAAACTCAAATAAAATGACCTCTGAAGAGCTGAGCCACTTTTGAAAATAAAAACCAGGCGAAAGCGCGCTAGTATGCAGGAACTCCATTTATCATGCAAGTCATCTGTACTTAACTTCGTATATAGGACATCAATGGTCACTTAATAGATGTCTAAAACCATGTAAAAAAATAAACGATAAATGTTTTGTCAGACTACTGCGCTACCTCAAAAATCGGCAGAAATGATACCAATATCAAAAAAGGTGGATCAGGTATATAGAGGAACTGATTCAGGAGAGATGCTGTCTAAATTTATGAAATTCGATGAAAGGGGGGGGTGATAGATAGTCGTTTATTATAATTGTGGCAGATGTAAAAACAAGAGAAAGGCTCATTAAATTATCCTAAAGAGAAACTTGTGCATGTTCTTGGGAGATTAGCATTACGTATCCCTGTACTAGAACATTTAGAGAATGCTTTAGCTGTCATGAGAACAAAGGCCCTCGCTGAAAGAATAGGGATGGTGAAAAATGGTCGCCTAAATCACATGCTGTAAAATATGTGACAATTTCGCTTGACCAGCGCTGCTTTTTCAAGTTATTTGTTTATGAAATAGTCTGGTTTTCACAGAGGTGTCCCGTATCCATATTTCTCCTACGAAACATTTTGGAAGCAAATGGAATCTTTCAAAGGTCTTACAATTGAGCTAATCAGTAAAGCAGATATCAAATATAAAGGCATATTGCACGAAATTGATCCTGCAAATAGCGAAATTACACTTACTAAAGTAAAATGTCTGGGAAGTGAATCTAAAGGAATAAATGCAAGTGCAAGAATATTTGATAGTATTAGATTCAAAAGTAGCGATATTAAGGATTTGGTGATTGACGAGAAGGTAGAACAGCAGCAAGTCCAAAAAGTTGAGAAAGACGTTGGAAATGTTCAGCATAAATCCAAAGTAACTGAATACTCTGGCGATGAAGAGAAGCATTTTGAAAGCAAAACCAAGGGTAAGCCTAGAAGCCCTAACCGAAATAATCACTCCGTAGAAAGCAGTGAGGTTAAAGAGCAATTGCTAGAAGACAATCGAAGCAATAATCGCACTAGATCATTTAGAGCTAGATATAGAGGCAGAGGCCGTGGAAGAGCCCAAAAGCAACATATCCCGAAAGAAGATTTTGATTTTGCCACAAATATTGACAAGTTTCAGAAATTAAATCTTGAGGAAAAAACTGAAGACAAGGTAGAGAAAGCTTACGATAAGGAATCTTCGTTTTTTGATAGTCTTTCTAATGAGCGCACTACCATCAATAGACATGATGAGCGACAAATGAATATGGAGACATTTGGAACTAACAAGGTTTATAGACCTCGAAGAAGAGGAAACCGAAGAGGAAATGATCGCTTTAGAGGTGGCGAATCAAAAATGGATGAAAAATAAATATCTATAATACTTTCAAGTTTAAATTTTGATTAAAATAAATTTACAAGACTTGACACGTTGAGGCTTTTGTTATCGATGTTTTTGATATCAAAATTGGAAATTTCACTAGTGCATAAGGGAATATTACAAATAGCAGCTAGTGCATTGTTTACGGTGCTGATGGGAGTATTTGTAAAGCTTCTGAATCATAAAATACCCAACTCTAACTTGCTAGTCTATAGAGCATTAATACAAGGGATATACTGCTGCATAATTGCAAAGCTGGAAAAGGTAAATTTGATGGGATTAAGAATTCATCGTCAGCTGTTAATTTCTCGTGGAGTTCTAGGGGGCTTGCAAATTTACTTCTATTTTTTTTCCATTCAATATTTACCCTTGGCTATGGCAACAGCACTATTTATGACTACTCCAATTTACACATTATTCTTGTCTGCGTTGTTTTTAAATGAAAAAATCACTAAACGAAAAAGCCTGGCTGTGCTTATCTCCATCTTCGGTATCGTATTGGTATCACATCCTTCCACTTGGGCCTCCAATCCAGAGGACTTTTATGGCTCATTGTATGCAATAGGTGAAGCTGTAGCCACAGCATTCATAATAATAATTATTAAAAAAATCGGAACTGTTCATTATACAGTCTTGGTGTTTTATTTAACCATTTTTATGTTGTTTTTGGGTCTGTTTATGGCTCTAAATACTGGGTTTTCCGTAATAACCGGATACCAATTTTTCCTGATATTTATGATGGGAACTTGTGCTTTTATTGGTCAAAGCCTACTAAATGACGGTGTTCAAAAGGTTACTAGTGTTACTAGTATGACAGTTCGCAGTCTAGATGTGGTATTTGCGTTTGCATTTGGAATCATACTTGGGGACCCTATCTCATTAATTGGTATGATTGGATCCGGTCTGGTACTGTTTGGTAGCTACTTGGTAGCTAGTGCACAACATCCTGTATCTAATTTACCGTCAAATCAGATTTATTATGAAATGAAAAATGAACCTGCAGAGGATATTGTAATTAAAAGTTCAGCTTCAATCGAGCTTTCGAACGAGCACAAAGCTATCATGCACCAGTAAGTAAATATGATGTTGTATATCCATAGCTTTTGGTGTTTATTTTTTCGTCTCTTTCTCCTAGGTACCTAAAACATCTAAAATGAATCGTCAGTCGCTTCAAGAACAAGTATGGATTACTAATAAAGATGAAGGTTATTTACTAGTAGTTATTGATAAGAAATCTGATGAAGGTGTTCACTATACTCTTCATAATAAGCAGCATTCAACAAAGGTATTTTATCCTTATAATCCCAGTTTGCTTCACACTATTAGTGACTTGTGCATGCTTTCTTACCTTCATGAACCCGCTATCTTAAATACCCTGAAGCAGCGTTATCTCCAACAGAATATTTATACTTGGTCTGGTCTTGTTTTAATCGCGATTAATCCATTTAAGCATCTTCCTATCTATGATAATAACATGATTGCGCAGTATCAGAACAGCGCTGATAATCTGGATCCACACATATTCATGATTGCTAAAACTAGTTATACTGGTCTTAGTTTAAGCAACCAGTCAATTATCGTTAGTGGGGAGTCTGGTGCGGGGAAAACTCAGTCTGCAAAGTATCTAATGAAGTATATTACTGGCCAGAATACTTTAGAATTAAGTGATATAGAATCTGCTGTTTTAGCTACAAACCCTCTGACCGAAGCGTTTGGAAATGCTAAAACAGTTCGCAACGATAATTCTAGCAGATTCGGAAAGTATTTGGAAATGCTATTTATTCGACAAAATGATCAATACAAGATTGTCGGAGCTAAAATGTCTACTTTTCTCTTGGAGCGTAGTAGAATCGTATACCAACCTGCTAATGAGCGTAACTATCACATCTTTTATCAATTAGTCAAAGGCTGTGCTCTTGCTGAACGTAAATCTCTTTACCTGAACAATGTTTCAGACTTGAACTACATAAAAACTTGTCCTACGATCGACAATGTTAATGACCAACAAGAGTTCACATTGACACAGCAAGCGTTCAGTCAGATTGGGATATCAGTAGCTATGCAATGGAAGGTATTTCAAGTACTTGCAGGTATTTTGCATTTGGGAAACATAAAATTTGGCCATGTGATGAACAAGGATATTGAACTTGACGACTCTGTAGTGCTAGACGATGAAGTCAACAATAGCTGCCACTACGCATGTGAGCTATTAGGACTGGATAAAGACTTGTTTAAGCAGCACCTGACTGAGAAAACGATCCATATGAGGAGCGAAGTAATTGTGAAACCACTTTTAATACAAGATGCAATAGTTAACAGAGACGCGGTTGCTAAATATATGTATACATACCTATTTGATTGGCTCATACTACAAATAAATCATGCTTTGATGCCAAATAAAACAGATTCCTCATGTTTCATTGGAATTTTAGATATTTTTGGATTTGAGCATTTTAAAGTAAATTCCTTTGAGCAGTTTTGTATAAACTATGCTAATGAGAAGCTTCAGCAAGAGTTTACACAGCACGTTTTCAAGGTGGAACAGCAAAGGTATGTAGATGAAGGCATAGAATGGCAGTTTATAGATTTCCAGGATAATCAGCCATGTATAGCACTAATAGAAGATAAATTAGGAATCTTATCAATACTGGATGAGGAGGTATTGCTGCCAGGTGGGAATGACAAAAGTTTTATTAATAAATTGTATTCACAGTTTGCGCAAACAAGTAGATGCTTCAGTAAAGCAAAGTTTGGACAAGAATCTTTTATAATCAAGCATTATGCATATGATGTGGAATATCAAATGGATGGATTCATAGACAAGAATAAAGATTCAATACCCGAAGAGATTAGCAATCTGTTACTTGGAAGTAAAAATGAATTGTTGATAGAAATGCTACCTACACAGCAGAAAAAGCGATCAACACTGGGCAATACATTTAAAATGTCGTTAATTGAGTTGATGAAGACTATAAGTAGCACAGAAGTCAGCTATATTAGGTGTATAAAACCAAACACAACCAAATCTGCATTTCATTTTGACCCACTGCTAGTTTTGAGCCAATTGAGGGCTTGTGGTGTGCTAGAAACTATAAGAATTAGCAGCGCTGGTTATCCAGGAAGAATGGCATATGACGAGTTTATAAACCGATATTATCTGTTAACCAGTTTTAAACACCGACAATTGAAGAAAAGAGAGTTGGTCTTGTTGGTATTGAAAAGTGTTTTGGATGATCCATTGAGAAGCGACAAACTGAAGGTGGACCTGTATCAATTAGGGCAAACTAAGATTTTCTTCAGAGCAGGGGAATTGGCATATTTGGAAAAATGTAGAGATAAAAGGTTAAGACAGAGTGCTATCATGATACAAAAGAATATCAGAAAGATGATTTATAGAAATAGATATACGAAGTTGCGATCCTGTACCATCAAATGTCAATCTTACATTCGCACTTGGCTTGCTCTGCGAAGTGTTGCTGAAATAAGAAAATCGCAAGCTGCTCTAACGATTCAAAAATATTGCAGAATGTACATTGTTCGTCATTCTTTTTTGTTAGTCAAGCAGTCTGCACTCTCTTTACAGACTCAATTTCGTGGATTCAGAGTAAGGGGTAAATTTGCAAATAAAAGAAAGGAAGCAGCAAGTATTAAAATACAGCGTGTTTATAGGGGATATCTGTCTCGCAAATCCACAAAAAGGCAGTTGAAATTAATAGTGTTCCTTCAAAGCTGCATACGACGCAAGAAGGCTTTGAAAGTTCTCAAGTCTCTTAAAATTGAAGCCAAGTCCGTTCATCATCTTCAAACTGTGTCCTATAAACTGGAAAATAAGGTAGTGCAATTGACACTTCAAAACCAGTCCAAGGATGCTCTCATTAAGGAACTTGAAGGTAAATTACAAATTTGCGAACAAAATATGCTGCAATGGAAAGAAAAATGTATGAAACTAGAGACCAGCACTAAGACTACATCTAACAGCAAAGTCAAAATTAACAACACTCGTCTAATTGAAGTAGAACAAAAATGTAAGACTTTGACCACAAGTGCTGCGGAATATTTGAGCAAACTGAGTCTAGTTGAGAATGAGTACAAAGCCATGAAAGATATAAATGAAAAGCTGAACAAAGACAAAAATCATTTGGAGCAACAGTTGCAAATTCAAATTGACAAGTTGACTAACATTAACGTATTAGAGCAGCAAGTTAAGAAATTAAAAATCGAAATCAGCAAGATGAATGAGGACGAATACATCAGTGACAACATATCTCCAGCATCGCCTCAAGACAAGGGCAACGTACTAACTGCATTGTTGTTTAATCAATCTGACCGTATCGGAGAAGATGAAGATGAAACAATGTTGGAGACACGACAATTAAAAGATCTGCTGGACAATACGGCACTGCAGGATGAGTTGCTGAAGTACTTTATACACAGGTTACCAGAAATACCACTCTTTGTCATCCAATTAGCCAACATTTGGGATATTACTAATAATGAGCTCCAAATGCTTCGTAAAGAGATATTATACCCATCTCATATATTAGCAATGTATGTTATCAAGAAATGGCAGATGGGTATACCTCTGAAATCATTTTTAATTATATTGAAGGCAATTGATGAAAAAATCGACACTGATGGGTATAAATTGATTACTTATTGGACTTCTAATCTTCACGAGTTACAGTCTATAATAAAGAGTGTCAAAGCACAAAAGAGCAAGGCTTTGGGTCTTAGGGAATCAACTGATTTAAGTGAACATGGCAAGGAGATGCTAAAGATACAGAACGAGATTGACAGAATGTTTAACAAGGGATTTCAGCGGCTGTATGCACAGTTGAGATTAAAGTTTCAAAAGTACGCAATTCCCTCAATATTAGAGAATCAGTCATTGCCAGGATTTGTCACAAAGGAGGATGGAGGGTTCTTCCAACGACTTGGATATGCCAGTGAGAAACACTCAATAGAAGATCTTGTGGATCAACTAACTGACCATATTAAGATATTAAAGGGATATGCCCTAGACGATTTAATAATTGCTCAGTTGTTTGGGGAGCTGATTAGGCTGCTAAGCATTGACGCATTTAATCATCTGCTAATGAGAAGGAGTTTCAGTACATGGAAACGAGGTATTTATTGCTAATGTAGGAATGCAGATACAGTACAATGTAAGTAGGCTTACGGAATGGGCTAGGAAGAACCACATTAGTCAAGCCAGTGATCATTTTGAGAAATTGATGGAATGCGCTAAGCTGATGCAACTTAGCAAAGCGATACCAAGTAATCATGAGATATTTGTAGAAGATTTGATGGAAGTCTGTCATTCTCTAAGCGGATCGCAAGTGCAAAAACTACTAACAATTTATATGGCGAGTGATTTTGATGCACCAATACCAAACAAGCTAATACAGCTAGTGGGACATTTGATAAAAGATACAGACACGCTGCTGATAGAGGTTCCATTGGAAATGGATTATACTTGGTTTGAAAAGCCAGATTATAGGAAGATTAAATGTATATATAAGTACTTGCCAAGTGAAATAGAGGACCATGTGCCACTGACATTGATGATGTTTAAGTACTCTTGAGAATAAGTAAATTTAATATAAGATGTAAAGAAATGTTTGAACTATTTGGAAACTTTGTTAAAGTTCTAGTCTCTACAGTGGTGTCCAAATATATAGTGCTGCTATGACTGCAGCTCTACCAAGCGGTATTCACGGTTTCTAAATAGTCTTTCAACGGCTTGAAGAGTTGATTCATTTCCTTATGACCGTTTTGGAATTGCTGGAATTAGAGGATGCTTAAGAATCATAGAATAATTCTGATGCGATCTCTTATGGTTGTATTGCTTTCTTTTTTTCATACTAACCAATCAGAAGACAATCAGTTATTAGTTGCATTTCTTGAATATATCATTTATCGCGAATATGTGTGCATTTTTGTATAATTTCAAGACTTTTCCTGATTTTTCAAATACATGAAGTATTCGATATTCTTCCTTTCACAAGTGGTAAATCAATTCTAAAGAAATAATAACAGTTGTAGTATACATTCATCAACACTGAGGAACTGGTCCAAACATGGAAATTCGATGCCATGTACAATATGTGACACTCTAAAGAAAACCAATTTGGAGAGCTATTCATGTACAAAGTGTCATTTGGAGATAGATAGAGATCATATGGCAGTAAGGAACATATACATCAAGTATATGCATCCTTATTCAATCCCGCCTCAGGATAGTGAAAGCGTGAACGATCACTGTAACGGAGAAACTAGCATTAGTTTCTCTGTGGAAATTCTCGATTTTCTCGGAAATCAGGTCTTTTAGGGAGGAGCTGCTAAGTCTTTAGCGATAACAATTATTTTTGCTATCTTAAGCAATGACGAATCGACCATATAGCTCAGTAGCGCCCTATTTAAAATAGGTCGAAATAAATGAAACTGTTTATTTAAGATCAGTCTTTTGTTTCTTTTGGTTGTCTTCGTCTTTTGATAAAGCGCGCTTTTTAGGCAAAGTAGAACTATCTATAGCGACTTCATCAGACTCGTCGGACTTATCAGTCTTTTCCATTACGTTAACAGGTTCCTTTTCATCTTTTAGAGTTTCTTCGTTTTTTTCATTTGCTTCAATAGGCTCCTTATCCTTATTCTTTACTTCTAAGAGATCTTGTTCTGCTTCTGCTTCTACTTCTGCTTCTACTTCTGCTTCTGCTAATTTTGACTGCTTATTTGTAATATGCAGTTCCTTTTTTGAGTCAACCTCATGATCACATTTTTCTGTCTTGTCATTTTTAGGTTTGGATTTGACCTCAGATAAAGGTGCTTTGGAAACTTGTTCGACAGTCATAGTAAGATGTTGGAAAGACCTCTATTTAAACTCGCGAAATGTCTGGTACTAGATTTTTAAGTGTTAATGATTGGCAGTAGTAATTAGGAAACACTGAGAGTTGCAAAGTCATAACTACAACTTAGGAACAGAAAAGCGCCCATATATTGCGTTGCATACTAAATGGTTTCAACCTCAAATTATTTCATACTTCGGAGAGATGACATCTGATTCAAGCACATCCTCGGACTCGGATTCAAGTTCTGTTAGCATTCTCTCATTTGAAAAGCATACTCTAGGAATCGGGAGTAGGCTTCTATCGAAAATGGGATACACCAGAGGTGCTTTGAGGCCTGGTGGGATTTCTGAGCCGATTGAATTAAAACAACGTCCAAAACAAATGGGAATGCAGTATAATCGGTTTGAGGAAAAAACTTTAGCCGAACTACAGCAATTGCCTAGTATCGAAGTTCTGCACATTCATGAGAGTAACGAGGACAACTTAATAAAAGCACAAGGCCATGAATTCAGTTCAGCTGTGAGGTTTGTTAACAAAGAACTTCGTAGAATGCTAACTGATTACACAAATTTAATGTCTAAAAATCAGAAGAGACGGGATGGGCAGGATTATTTGAAAGCCAAGCATTCGAATGCTTGTTTTAAATTAAAGTCTAGAAAACAACAGGCTAAGCAGGTAGATATTCTGTTGCAGTCATTAGCAAAACTCAAGAAAATGAATCGATTTGACCCCGATTTACTAGAAATAGTTTTTAAATCTCTATTGCTCCCAATAAATATTAACAGGCAAGAATTGATGGAAAGTGTATTAAATTTCATTCGCATTGAAAATTTAAACGATTTAGCAGCGTTAATCCATATAATGCCCAATGAGCCTGATTTTAATAAACCTTTTCATCAATTCCTGTCTGCTTTTCCTCTCGATTTTGATCCAAATCAGCTTTTGTCGTTCTTTGAACGAATTCACAAAACTCTCCCAAGTAGTGTTTATACTACAATGCTGGATAAAATATTAAGTAACTTGAATGGTGTAGAGTGGAATGTGCACCTAGTAAATACGTGGTGTCGCTTATGCCCTATGAAATCGTTCCGTCAATATCTGTTGAAAATACTGATAAAACCCTTCCCAAATTGCGATATGGCGTTGTTGGAGTCACTGGTTATTCCAAACGACTTTGACACCTCTCAGATTCAATCCGTGTTCATAAATTACCTATTGCAGTATGAAGTCAATTTAGAGCATCAAGATAACTCAAAATTAACTAAGATCTTGCAATACTCGGAAATTTTTCCCAATGATATAGCAATTGTGCTTGAGCGCATATGGTGGAACAAAGTTTATACTGTACTACGACAGTGGCTAATACACGGTATTCCCAACGAATTGGGCAATATTAAACAATACTACTACGCGTGGAAATCCTACTTCTGGCCTTACCGATTGCCGTTAGAGAAATTGTTTTATACATTCTTAAACTGCATCTCCCTTAGCATTAAGCTGCATAAAACTAACAAACTGATGCTGCCTCAGCATTTCCCAATTATGGATCTACCAGTTCAGCCAGATTTGAACTTGAAACAAGGATTTGAATTTCTTGTTAATGAAAACGGATTGGTGTTGGACTACACAGATCCAATAGAAATGCAAACTGCCTACTTGTTGAACAAGACTATTATTAAGATTGAAAACTGTATCCTAGTAAGGATAGGATTAGAGTGGGTGCCTATGACAATGAAGGATGCTATAGAATATGCAGTAAACAATAAATCAACCTAAAACTTACAGACCAAAGCCAATTCTACTACTTCCGTGTAAGCATTCAATTTTCAAGGTCCATCTATTACAGAATTCCCGTACTCATTGAAAGTCCTGATTTCTGAGAAAATTCAGAATTTCCATAGAAAGACTAGAATGTCATTCGATTCGTTAAACTGGTTACTCAAGCCTCCGTTGCCCTGAGATGAAATCTAATAGGGAGCTATTTATTTAAGTGACTACAAGTTTTTTTCTTCTGAGCTTTACATCTCCGTTGATTCAACCATGGCCTTTACAAACCTTCTCAGATGAGAAATGGCAGTTAAAGGTTTTAAAGAGCTATTGTAGTACATAAGAAACTCTGGAATGCAAGAGATTGACTCTATAGCAAAAACTACTTAAGGAATCGAAGATGTGCACCAACGCGGACTGCTTTCAGATGCGATGTCAATCTCCGCTTAAAATTCTCACTGGAGATGTTTCTGTGTAATCCTAATAATAGTATTTGGTGCACATTGTGTACCTAGCATCCAATCAAGTTTATAATCCAATCATTTAAATTTAATGAATAGTCTTTATTGTATGAGCAAATCAAAAGATGGTTTCTACAACTTTATTAATAGAGCGAGTATCTTTTTACTTTTCTCTTTGCTATTTCTAGTTGCAATGGTGCGCTTATCGCATCCATCCTATATGATAAAAAAGGAGAGCGGAAGTAAAAATAGAATAGCAATGGTGCTCCCATACATCGGTGAATTACCAGTCTACTCTAGATTCTTTTTAGATACGATTAAAGACAAGTCAATTGACGTCTATTTTGTTTCCGTTGACAATTCTACTATTTCATCTAATTATTCCAACATTAATCAGATCGAATTGCCTGTTGCTTTCCAAAGCTTTGTTGCTAGGCAATTGTGCATTGCTTATGAGTGCAACGAATCTGAACATATGGAGTTGGAGAAGCTAGCGGATGATAAGTTACATAGAAAAAACACGATAGCCGGATTACGACCAATGCTTGCCTATATTTTTAGCGAGTATCTTAAGGATTATGAATATGTTGCTTGGGCGCAGTTGGAAACAGTTTGGGGAGATGTGGATGCTATTTTGCCATACTTGAACTACGACGTTGTAACTGTATCCACTACAGATCTAAAGTTACTATACTTAAGGGCACAGTTTACAGCTCTCAAAAACGAATTAAGAGTAACCAAATCTTTCACGGAAGCCATTCCAAAGGCTCTGTTTTTTAAGATGTTTAAGAATGATGAGTTGCTTCTCTCAGAGGAAGGAATATACTCCAAATACATGTTTGCTAGTGATTACAGTATTGCAGTGGTACCTTTCCAAGCTAACAGCTGGACATGTGGTGCACAAAAGATTATTTTTCACGAATCCAAGTTGATATGCAAACAATTCATATCAGAGACAACGTTGGAAAAAATAGAGTTGAACAATAAACCAAACCATATTGCTCAAGTCTCAGAACATGATTGCAAATCTACCTGGTTGGCACCAGAACACAGAACGTGCTCCAATTCCCTAGAATATGGATTTTTAGTAGCCCGCAACAAGCTCGTGAATTCCTACACCTTATCAGAGTCACAGAAGAATTCAAGCTTGAGATTTCCAGTTATTTACCACTTTCAAAAGGACACAGAATCATTTTCAATGAACTTCGAATAAAGCAAAATAAATCGATTATTTAAGTTAAAAATGGTGAGACATTCAGACCTTGTGACACCAAGAGATAAATTTTCTATATAAGCTTCTAACGGCCTGTTAGTTCTCTATTTCTAGTTGATGTTTCAATTGGAACAAGGTTGCAAGACATGAGACTGCTCACCTGGTGTTGTTATTTTTAGCTACCTGCTCAATTATTACCTTTTTCTATGCTTACACAGCTGTCTACTTAGTTGATTAAAACATTTATCATGATTACGGGAGATACGGCGCTCTGGTATACTCTATTTCTAAACTTTTTTATTGAATAAAAATTTGACAGTCTTATCTTCAGGCCTCGGGATCCTGAACATGTTCATTTGAAGAAACCACTATGTTTAGAATATACTGCTTGTGGAAGAATGCAAAGAAAAGATGCTCAATGTCTGTTTTAGGTGCTTTATGAACAAATACGGCAAAGTAATTGTGTATCTAGAAAGTCCATTGAGGTGAGATTCAAGAGCAAGAGATGCTTATTGCACAAGGAACATTTACTTCTAACTTATGTGCATCTTTATCTGATCCAGCATTCGGGTAGTGTAAGCATGAGCAACCACTGTAACGGAGTTATCCACTTTACTATTTTTTCTGTAGATTATATTACTTTCTAAAAAATGGAGACTTTCAATTTGAAGGTTTAAATAAACTTCACGAACTGTAGTCAGAGAGCAATAGAATGTTCTCCATGAAAACTCGAATAGAGGGATGTAGCGTTACGAAAAAGAAAGAGATATTGAGGTAGTAAATGTCCAAAACTCCACCAATACTTACCCAAAACCGTGGTATACAACTCTTGTGAGACTATCAAGTGAACGCTAGGATCATTAACACAAGAAAATTCAAGATAGGA